>JAXIVD010001666.1:75000-78255 GCA_036785275.1 Cancer borealis
TTGCCGGATGGATAACGGGGAAGAGGAGGAGGAGGAGGAGGAGGAGGAGGAGGAGGAGGAGGAGGAGGAGGAGGAGGAGGAGGAGGAGGAGGAGGAGGAAGGAAGGGGAGGAGTGTACGGCTTTCTCTAGGTGTGGACGTCCGGGTGCGCTATCACACACACACACACACACACACACACACACACACACACACACACACACACACACACACGCACAGAAGCGGCCCTGACATCTTCCTGCCCCTAAAGTTCTATGCAATATTCCCTCCTCCTCCTTTTCTTCCTCTTCTTACCCCTGACACCTTCACCTCTTTACATACATCCTCCTCCTCCTCCTCCTCCTTCACGCATGCGCTCACACACATCCTTAGGTGGAGGTTAACTGGCCCTCTTCTTCTTCTACCTCTTCCACTATTTTTTTCCTTCCTCCACTCCTCTTCTCTTTATTTCTTTTCCACCTCCTACTCTTTTCCTTCCACTTCCTCCTCTCATTCTTTCTTTCCCCGCCTCTTCTCTTCTCTTCTTTCTTACTCCTCTATCTTTTCTTCTTCTCCTCCCTCCTCCTCTTCTCACAAACATAAATGACGAGGAGAATATGAATAGATAGATAGATATAGACAGAAACATAAATAAGAAAAAGAAAGCAATATCCATTTCAACCACGTGTTCCTTCACCTAACATGTCACAAACACGCTTTCTATATATCCTTTCTAACGCAACTTACGCAAGACAGGCAGCGTAAAAGAGCGTAAATAGAGCTGTTAGTAGAGCGTTGTGAAACATTTACCTGGGTGGAAGGTAGAGGGGTAGGAGGGAGGTGGGGAGGGAGGGGAAAGTAGTGGGTGGAGGGAGGTAAAGGGAGGGTGGAAGGGGTCTTGTGGTGCCAAACCTAACCACTTGTAAACAGGTAAACAATGCTATTACCTGACGCACTACTTACTACCTTTGTTTGTTTTGTATTATGTGTACACCTGTTCTTGTTGTTTTGTTTATATTCTTGTTCTTTATTGTTCCTATTCTACTCTTATTTTCGTCTTTTTCCCTTCTTTCTATATTATCTAGTTTTCTTTTCGTGTTGCCTAATATCTACTACTACTACTACAACTACAAATACTACTACAACTACAAATACTACTACAACTACAAATACTACCACAACTATAACTACTACTACAACTAATACTACATACTATATATATTCATCAACAAATTCCTCCCAGACTGATTCATTCCACGTTCTTTTTTCCCCTTCTCTACCCACCCAACAAAGGGCTGGAGGCAAGCCAAGCCAAGGCAAGTATGTGTAGTAAATGATGGCTAGCTCTGACCACCACCACCACCACCACCACCACCACTGCTGCTGCTGCTGATGATGATGATTATGCTACGGAAATTGATAGATAAGTCAAAAATAAATAAACTTGTTAGGCTAAAAATGAGTTTGTTTAATATAGTTTCTTTATGATTAATTGTTGTCATTATTATTATTGTTGTTGTTGTTGTTGGTGGTGGTGGTGGTACTACTACTACTACTACTACTACTACTACTACTACTACTACTACTACTACTACTACTACTACTACTACTACTACTTCATTAATACACAATGTCCATTCACCACATCCTCATCCTTTGTAGTACGTGTTTAAATCCCGTTCACAAGACGAGGTTAGTGTAGCGGTGCAGAGAGAAGACAGAGAGAGGGAGGCAGACTGACCCTCTCCCTCCCTCTCTCTCTCTGCCTGCCTCACTGACTCCCTAAAAACAAGGGTTCGTTTCCAGACACACGGACGGCGCCACAATGTTGGGCGGCGCCATGTTGTGTTACGGACCAGCGGCGTGTGTGGCGGACTTACAACAAAGAGACGGACGGACGGACCTTCAACACTGCTACAATAATAATAACAACAACAAAAATTATAATAGCAACAACAACAACAACAATAACGAGGAATATAAACAAATAAAATATATATAAATCACCAAAATAACGATAATGATGATAATACCCATCACCAGGTAACACAAAGGGAGGGGTCAGGGGGAGGGGGGGGGGTGACCTGGTTCGGCCCAGTCCACACAGGTATAGGTAAACAGGTATAGGCAGGTATAGATAGGTAGGAAGGTAAGTAAGTAGGTATAGGTTAGCAGGTATAGGTTGGTAGGTTATATAGTTAGGTAGGTAACTGGCCTCTGACCCTGGTGTTGAAAATGTTAAGGCCACTTGTACTCCAGCGAGGCATTGGGGTTGCCAAACTTACCTAGACACTAAGGCGAGTGGATGGATGGATGGATGGATGGATGGATGGATGGATGGATGGATGGATAGATAGCTATATACATAGATAGATAGCGAGACACAGATGGACAGACATACAGATGATAGATATATACAAACAAAATATAAAGGGAGGGATAGATGATGGGGATAGACACTGTAGACAGAAAGAGTAGATATTTAGATGAATAAACACATAAAAAGACAGGTGAAAAAAGTCAGATAGACAGAGGGAAGTGTAATAGACAGTTAAAAAAAAAATATATATATATACAAGACAGATTGACAGAGTGGCAGATAGATAGACATACAAACATACATATATACATACAGCTGGACCGATAGTTACACACACACACACACACACACACACACACACACACACACACACACACACACACACACACACACACCTGTCTATCACCTGTCACGGTTTGGGGAATTAACTTTGATGAACCGTCCCGCCTCCTGTCACCTATTTACTGACACCTGACATACAGACCAACACGACACACACACATACACATACACATATACACACACACACACACACACACACACACACACACACACACACGCTCACACACTCTCTCTCTCTCTCTCTCTCTCTCTCTCTCTCTCTCTCTCTCTCTCTCTCTCTCTCTCTCTCTCTCTCTCTCTCTCTCTCTCTCTCTCTCTCCCTTGCTCCGAGGTAGATGTGGAGGAGGTGGAGGAGGAGGTGGAAGAGGTGGCGGCGTCCTTAAAACACATTCCTTTCCTTTCCTTTATTTGTATCAAGCAATAATAAAAAAAATAATAATAATAAATGAATAAATAAACAAAACAGCATCGCATCGCATTGTATTGTTTCCCATCAAAATAAAACAAAAGCGCAACGTTTTTGTCGCTTCTATACAATAAAATAACAAACATGCGCTTGGTGGTTGTCACTTTTTTTTTCCTGCATTTATTTCATTTATTTAGCTTGACGCCCAC
>JAXIVD010001667.1:2500-5000 GCA_036785275.1 Cancer borealis
TAGATTACTGCGATTGTCCGACAAAATTACAATATCATCAGCATATGCAATTATATTCATTCTCAGTGTACCCAATCGGCATCCAACATTCATACTTGAAATGGCTTTAATTACATCATCAACATATAATTTAAAAAGAATCGGAGACAGAATTCCTCCTTGTCGTACACCCGAATTGATATAGTGATAATTACCATTTTGCTTATTCCATACAATTCTTGCCTTTTGATTCCTCAGATAAGTCATGAGAGTAAATACAATATCAGGAGGAATACCTCTCTCTAATAACATGTTACCTAATATATTATGATTTATCCTGTCAAAAGCCTTAGAGAGATCTATAAAAGCAGCAAATGCCTTTCCATAACCCTTTATATATGGTGTTACAGTTTCTCTAAGTGTAAAATATGCATCATTTGTTGACATCTGCTTGCTAAAACCTAGCTGCCTAAAATCAAAGAATAACTTTTCTTCTAAAATATCTAAAATGTGCATTTCAAAAATCTTCAACAAACAAGAAGACAACATCACTGGTCTATAATTGGCTGGGTCTGTGGAATTACCCTTAGTATCTTTAATGATAGGGTTAATATCACCTTTCAATAATTCCACTGGAATATAACAATGATTGAAACAAGCATTCATAAAAAGACTCAATTGCACTAGAAATTCATATGTTGCATGCCTCAGAAACTGAGAGTGGATACCATCATGGCCCACCCCATTCTTAAGTTTGCCAATATACTTTTTTAATGTTTCAGGTGAAGTTGTCATAGTAAACTTTTTCTTTTGATGCCACACCTCTTTCAGTTTATGTAGAAGATTTTCTTCATCTCTTTTATCTATATCACAATCGTTGTTATCACCATTTAAAAACCTTCCAGTAAAAATGTTAATAATCTTTTCTGTATCATTTTCACCATTAATAACACTAGACCACTTGACTTTATTAGACTGCTGCTTAACTTCATTCCAAAATTCATTCATATTCTTATTGATAAATTTCTCCTGTATGGAGAAAGATCTCTCATCTGTTTCATTTTTCTTACATAGTGATAAGGCCTCTTTGAACACCTTCCGACTCATGTTCATCTTCCTAAATTCATCAGAATCTCTAACTCTTCCATTTACTAACCATTTCTTATAATCCTCCCGTGACTTACTATACAATTCCTTGACATGTCTATTCCATCCTGGTATCACCTTAAATGTGCTATTATTAACTATCTGTTTAGCATAATGTCCAGAGGAATACAAAACATTACTAACAATCAACATATAAATATCATCAAGTTGTGCAAGGTGGTATTCATTCTGACAACCAACAGAGCAGCATTTCGTTGCCTCGCAGGGCATGATGCCCCTGCTGTTGTTGTCGATTTCTTGAAATAACTTTGAAAAATCATCACCAGAGAGTTTTTTCCAAGCAATATAAAACCTGTTTCTATCTTTCTCTTTCTTAATATTGCAAACATTAGTTACATTTTCTAAATGAATATTTCCCACCATTGGTAAGTGATCAGATCCAACGAGTTCATATAAAACTTTCACATCATTAACACACACATCCTTTGAGTTCCTTCCTACAATATGATCCAACCACTTACAGTATGAGTTGTTGTATGGTATAAAAGTAAAACTACTAGAATCCATCAGCTTAAAATCCATACAAGACAAATAATTTCTCTCGCAAAAATGATTTAAATGGTTCCAGGCTCTGCTCATGAAAGGATCTGCATTAAAATCACCTAAAATATATACAGAATTAAAATCATTATTAATTAAAACATATTCCAAAGCATGTAACCCTTGTAGATATTCATCAAGTGTCTTCCCCTCCCAAGTTACACTCCTCATATACACATTAATTAACAAAATCCTCAAGTCACCCACTGACAACTGTAAGGCAATGTAATCCTTATCAAGAATGAGCACCTTTATCTCAAATGGCAAATCCTTTTTCCATATACAAGCCAGTCCACCTTCACACCTCCCTGCATTGGACAAAAGAGTCTTTTCAGAGTAAGTAGCTGGCACACTTACACCCTCATAGTCTTCACTGATAAAATCTATGTCACCAAGTCTATCCTCTACTATAAAAGTTTCCTGAAGAAAAATAAAATCATATTTAAAAGAAGTTAAGGTGCGAATTACATCAATATTCTTCTTTAAGGAACAACAATTATATGTGCAGACTTTAACATCCATACCCGTAAAAGAAGAAAGATAAAAAAAAAAATATGTATAACTGTTTATACTCTCTTACTGTTTCTATTAAAGTATTTATCTACTATCACGTCTTCTGGCCATAATTCGGAGTTAAACAGTTTAATTCTATCACTTAAATTAACATTTACTTTAAAGGCAACAAAATCTCTCGAGAAAATATCAAGCTTCTGCACGTTATGAACAGAAACATTAAAGACAGTTTTGATAAAGTTAGATATATCTTCAGCAGTCACACAGGTCTCCAGCCTACCTATAAACACATCAGCCGTCC
>JAXIVD010001667.1:15000-72500 GCA_036785275.1 Cancer borealis
TAACCTGTGAGTAAAATAAAAAAAATAATTACACTAGCTGATACGCCTTTTTAAATTATTTAAATGATTATTGGTGCATTTTTTCTGTCAAACTAATCGTTAAGGTTTTTTCCTTATAACTCGAAAACTATGAAATTGACGTAAAATGATTAGGAGTAATTAGGGAAGTTAAATGAAACAAGCTTTCTTTTCATTCTATTGAAAATGAAACTCAATGATAAATGACCATCGAAATTTTTTTTTCTTAACTATTAGCGTTATTCAAAATCAGACTACACCAGCTGAAAGGCCTTTTGAAGGTAAGAAAATAACTATTTAACATAATTTTTGTCAAACTAGTATTTAACATTTCGTTTTGTAAAAACGAAAACTATGGAGTTTAAGTCAAAAAATCTGCAAATAATTAAAATAAGAAAATAATTTTTTTTTTTTTTTGGACCATCAGAACATGTAAACAGTTTATAAATAATGAAAACATTAAAAAAAAAAGTTTTTGGCGTAAATATAGATTAAATTACATGATTTGATAGAACTTTAAAAATTACATCACTTAGCATAAGTGCATTTTTTCTGTACGACTAATATTTACGCGATAAAAGACAAGTTAACTACGTTGATAATTTGAGGGGTGGTAGGATACCCCACCACCCCTCAAACTCACGTTACGTAACAGTCAACCGCCAATTAGCCTGTTCGCAGTGAGCATTTTGATACCAGACAGCGCCAGATTTTGTAATTTTTGCCGGAAAATAAATATTTTTTGGGGCAAGTTTTACAAGCTTACACAGGTGTATTATTGCACATTAATGCGTATGAAATTTCAGTCTATTAAGCTCATGATGTCCGACGGCATATAACATCGTTTAAGCCTCTATTCATAATTTCATATGATATTCTTAAGACAGCTTATATTTGTATCAAGGCAAGCAATTTGTTTTTTTCTATTAATCTCAATGGGCATATACCGATACATACTTTCATTTGAATGTACCAAACAATAGGCAAATCCATGTAATGTATAGAAAAAATAATTTTGTGTCGCACTTTATTTTTTCCAGTACGACAACTACATCCTCGGCTACTGGCAGCAAACCACAGCAAACACTAGCAGGCTACTCAGAGCAACTCCTGATGGCATTGTCAGCTGCAAATGCTGTGGCAAGGGTTTATTAGAAGTAAAATGTATCCATAGTGATAAATACCAGTCTTTTTAACGGCACTTAGTATACTACGTCGTACGTCTGGCAGCGGTGCTGTTTTTGTTTTCTTCACTGATCACCTTCGTATATAAGACGTGACAGTGATTTCCAATATTTTTTTACACACTCAGATAAAATGTATAAGCCGAAATCAACATCCTTTTATTTTTACTGCTCATACTTACTGAAAAAATAATAATTACCTAATTGTAGCTTTATCTTATAATACAATTAACAAAGCCTTATCATGCACCAGTAAGTAAGAATAATAACATTAAGGTTATGTTTTTAATTTTAAATACACATGTGCAGTAATTCATGTCGTATTTTTTCTGCAGATCGGCTTCTAAATTAACTAACCCCCGGAGAAGTGGAGAAAATTAAAAATTCTAGCGCTGATAGGTGTCTACGACCCTAGCTGCGAACAGGCTAATTGTTCGCGCTCTCTCTCTCTCTCTCTCTCTCTCTCTCTCTCTCTCTCTCTCTCTCTCTCTCTCTCTCTCTCTCTCTCTCTCTCTCTCTCTCTCTGATAGATAGATATTAAATGAGAAAGAAAATAGATCATATGTTTTTTTTGTTTTTTTTTGTGTGTGACACACACACACACACAAAAAAAAAAACATATGATCTATTTTCTTTCTCATTTAATATATATCTATCAGAGATATATATATATATATATATATATATATATATATATATATATATATATATATATATATATATATATATATATATATATATAGATATATAACCGTTATTACGTAACCCCACACCCCCACCCAACCATAAACATTAATTTTTGTCTTTTGTCGTGTAAATATTAGTCGTACAGAAAAAATGCACTAATACTAAATGATGTGATTTTAAAAGTTCTATCTATTCCTGTAATTTAATCTAAATATACGCCAAAAAGTTTGTAAGAAAAATGTATTTTTCAGTATTTATAAACCGGTTACGTGTTTTGATGGTTGAAAACATAAAAAACATAATTTAGTTGAGAAACAAAGTCTAAAAACATTAGTTATCGATATGTCTGTACACAGTTTCACAAACTCAGTCACACACACATACACAGACATACAGACCGACAGATAGACACACACACACACACACACACACACACACACACACACACACACACACACACACACACACACACACACACACACACACACACACACATATAATATCTATTTCCATTCCTATCTAATATCTATCTATCTATCTATCTATCTTTAAGATATCTATATATCTATCTTTAAGATAGATATATAGATATTAGATAGGAAAGGAAATAGATATTATGTTTGTGTGTGTGTGTGTGTGTGTGTGTGTCTGTCTGTCTGTCTGTGTATGTGTATGTGACCAAGTTTGTGAAAGTGTGTACACTGTACAGACATGTAGATAACTAATTTTTATAGACTTTGTTTCTCAACTAAATTATGTTTTTTATGTTTTCAATCCTCAAAACACGTAACCGGTATATAAATAATGAAAAAAAAAGAAAATGAAGACTTGAGAAGCATTGTATTTGATTTAACTTTAACTATATATTATGTTTTAATTTAAACTTTATCTTTAATAATGTTTATGGGTATTATTATTAAGTCAGAAAAATTCCTCTCAGTTTGAATACACTGCATGTCTGAAACTGTGAAACAAGTTGTTTAGGTGGATTGTGTATAAATTCATTAATGTTTTCTATGATTGGTATTAATTAAGGTAATTTTTTTAAGGCTTTTTAACCTTTTAATTAAATAACAGGTACATTTGATTTAGTCTATAATTTTATATAAATTTGGTTTAAATTAAAATAAATGAACAAACGTTTTTTTAAAGATTTTTCACCTTTCCTTAATTCAGTAGGTTTTGAAAGCTAACTAGCTAAGTTATCCTAAGAAATTCTTTCTAAATTATAAAGACTATAAACAGAATATGGGGAACTAAAATAAAATATTTGAGAGCCGTTTGGGAGCCGGAAGAGCCGGCTCTTTGGAGTGAACGAGAACGAAAGACTCGGTTCTCGGAAAAGAGCCGGAACGCCCATCACTAATTAGTACTTCTAGAATTGCGCGGGAACCAATGTAAACAAACGTGACGGTGGTGGTGGTGGTTAATGGTTATGTACCGTCTTGACGTTGTGGTGAAACAATATTCATGAATAAATAATATGTTAATTTATATATAATAATAATAATAATAGTAGTAGTAGTAGTAGTAGTAGTAGTAGTAGTAGTAGTAGTAGTAGCCTAGTAGTAATAGTAGTAATAATAATAATAATAATAATAATAATAATAATAATAATAATAATAATGATAATAATAATAATAATAATAATAATAATAATAATAGTAGTAGTAGTAGTAGTAGTAGTAGTAGTAGGAATAGTAGTAATAGTAGTAATAATAATAATAATAATAATAATAATAATAATAATAGTAGTAGTAGTAATAATAGTAGTAGGATGAGGATGAAGAGGAGGAGGAGGAGGGGGAGGAAGAGGAGGAGGAGGAAGAGGAAGAGGAGGAGGAGGAGGAGGAGGAGGAGGAGGAGGAGGAGGAGGAGGAGGAGGAGAAGGAGGAAGAGGAAGAGGAAGAGGAGAAGGAGAAGGAGGAGGAGGAGGAGGAGGAACACATAGGAACACATAGGAATTACTGCTTACTGCTTACTGCTGAATTTATTAATAATTATCATGCATTTCTCTCTCTGGTTGAGGGAGTTTCTCTCTCTGGCAGGGTGTACGGCGCAGACCTAGCACACCCTGAATATACGCCCCTGATATAGGTATATTTGATACTTTTTTATTTTTTATTTTTTCAGTTATTTTACCTCCCAACCCACGTCCAAGTCTAACATCCTGTATGTGTTGTAAATATTTCATTTTTTCATAAAGAATGTCTATGCATCTTAAGGGAAAGTCATATAGATATATTTGACTTTTTTTTTTTTTTTTTTTTTTATATATGTTCTATAAAACCTCCCAACCCACGTCCAAGTCTAACACCATGTGTATGTTGCAAAAGTGAATGCATACTACTGGTAATGGATCTGTCTATATCATTCTCACAACCCCTGATCAGATGCAAAATAAACATCAATATAATTACAATTAACAATGTTTCTGATGCGTGAATTATCTTGCACTAATTTATATAAGTTTATTAAAGATAATACAATGACTTTTAATAGTAAAAAATTGTATATTACGATTAAAAAAGGAATCTTTTCCTTATTGAGCGAAACAAAGTATTATAAAGTTTAAAACTAACGTATAGAAATTTTGTAGTTTCACTTATGACTGTTCACAATATCTTATATAAGACATTACAAACACTGTGCTATATAAATGGAGGTAATCATAGTCTGTATATTGTCTTAAAGTCTTACTGTATTGATATATTTTTACTATTTTTACAATTATTGACTCAAAGAGATGCATTTTGTGATTCGATAATAGACGGTTAAGATATTAAACAAATATAAAACGCAGCCAATTCAGATAAATTATATACTTGAGAAATAAAGACAATTCACGTAATCAAATTTAAATTAAAGGCAATATCATAAATAATCACACATATAACTACTCGTAAAGATTATCTAAAATAAGAATAATTCATGAGAAATTAATGACAAAAGATAAATTTCTGACGAAAGATGACAACAAAAAGTGCTTCCCCCACCTAACCCCCCATTAATACCCCCCATCCCCCCTCTAACCCTCCTATCCCCATCTCACCCCCCCACTATAGCCACTCCTCCCCGTCACCCCTCCTTCCCTCCCTCTCCTCAAAACTTTAACTGAAAATTTTGTTTTACGAATATTTCTTGTATTACGCTTTGAACTTTGATTTAATGAATTGAAACATGTACAACCTAACTATACGCAACTTTTCAAACAGATTTGACAGAGAATAAATTGGTATTAAGCGAGAAATAGGCTTAAAACTGACGAAGAGACGATTTTCAGGAACTTATTTTGCCTCCTGTGAGTTTATAAATGATTATATCCATGAAGTTATATGTTTTTTCGAAGTTTCTTGATGGTATCTATCTATGTATATGCTTAAAAGTGGTGTGCAAGGTTTAATAAACAAAATAGATTTAGTTAAGTTACCCCCCAAAACAAAAAAATAAAACCCCTCGTAGACCACTTTCAAGCATACCATTAGATAGATGGCATCAAAAAACTTCGAAAAATCATTAAACATCATGACAATGGCGTCTAAGCTCACAGGAAGCCCTTGTCACAACCTTGCCCTACGCGGCTGTGTCTACCGCCTGTCCAGCACCGCCACTGTGTGTTAGTGTTACTTGAGAGTGGTGTTCAATGTGGTGTTAAGTAAAGCTGAAATAGACCGTGTGTGCCGACAATGTGTGGATGGATGTGTGTTGTAGGATGCGTGCGTGCGTGCGTGCGTGTGTGTGTGTGCGTGTGTGTGTGCGTGCGTGCGTGCGTGCGTGCGTGTGTGTGTGCGTGTGTGTGTGCGTGCGTGCGTGCGTGCGTGCGTGTGTGTGTGCGTGCGTGTGTGTGTGTGTGCGTGTGTGTGTGCGTGCGTGCGTGCGTGCGTGCGTGTGTGTGTGCGTGTGTGTGTGCGTGCGTGCGTGCGTGCGTGCGTGTGTGTGTGTGTGTGTGTGTGCGTGCGTGCGTGCGTGCGTGCGTGCGTGCGTGCGTGTGTGTGTGCGTGCGTGCGTGCGTGCGTGCGTGCGTGCGTGCGTGCGATATAAGTGTGTTTGTTTAGTGTTTTTGTTGTTGATGAGGAATTTGGACTCAGTTTTATCATTACTGTCACGGAAATGCATTGTTCAGTTGGGGACCAAAATTTGCTTCCAGAATTGAGGTCGAAATATTCTTTGTCATTTTACTATGAAAATATTACTCCTACAGTGAAAATGTATAGATACAAACTTGTTAAGCTTGATGACCTCTATCTAAATATCTTATCAGATTTAAAATATATTAAAATGTTTAAGAAAAAAATAATGTTTTGTGTAAAATTTGTGAAAAACACAAATGTGTCATTGTTTCAATAACCAATAGTCCGATTTAATTTCTGTAAAGCTCATAAGAATGGACGTCTCAAGTTCTATCTTTACTATTCTATACTATTATTACGTAAACTTCATACTTTTCGAGTTATTAAAAAAAACGTAATTTCGTGAAAAAAAAATTCAAGGCTGACTGACGACACCTTGGAAATTTCACGAAAATTTTGCCATCTCAGATTCTCATGAAAATTGTTCCCATGATGTTTTGGGTCACGATGAACACGAATCTGGACTTATTTTCATCATTACTGTAATATCACACTGTATTTCAGCCTTGATTACATAATAACATGAAGGAAATAACCATTATTGAACTTGACTGCCTGATGCTGGTCTCATAGCAGGAAAATACATAGAGATGACCTAACCTAAATCGATGCATGTATGTATGTTTGTATGCATATATATGTGTATGTGTATGTATGTATGTATGTGCGTAGCTTTTCATTACTGAAAAGAGAGTGCGAGTGTGTGTGTGTGTGTGTGTGTGTGTGTGTGTGTGTGTCTATAAAAGTTAGTTAGTTAGTTCATTAATTATTACTACTTATTTTGACGAAAATTTCTCAGGAATTAAATGTCAATTTTTTGTTTACTTTCTTATTAAAGGTTTATTTCTATATTTTTTTGGGTGATTATATATGAAAAAAAATAGTGATGGTTTGTCATTGAGTTCTGTTTTGTTAATATGTTCATGTTTTAGTTAAATTTTATGTTCGGAAAAAATTTGTTTTAACCCAGCAGTCTCTCGTCATCTGTTTTGGTCGGCTGCTGAAATATTCCCAAACATTGTTATTTTCGTTAATTACTCTTAATTAACGCTGATTGGCGGCGTGAGGAGGTGAGGCGAGGTAATTATAATCATCAGGCAGCCATTACAGTACGTAAGAAGGGGTCATTAACGGTAATTAAGGGAGAAATAACGGTTTAATAGACCTAACCGGAATAACGGGGAATTAGTTCTTGTTTAAGTTTAGGTGGTATTCACCACGGTCAACCTGGGGGTCCGCCGCTTCCACACTTCTTCATATACTGGTATTAGTATTATTGTTATTATTCTGTTTTTATGGTTATTTTTTAATTTATTTATTAATTTTTATGTTAGTAAGTTAGTGAATCAATGAAAATATACATAGATGCATGTATATTATCTCTCTCTCTCTCTCTTCTCTGTCCCCATATAGATGCTATTGTCATCACTGACATTGTACCGATTAAACAAAACCTGATTCGTGCCAAAATTCTAAGGGCCGATTTCACAGTCGTCTGGTAACGCGCTTAACAACACGCCTTACCAATCTGGTAAGCGGCCTTACCAATACCTCGATCCGATTTCACAGTCGTTGTTTTGTTGGTATCGGCAATCCCCAACCTGGTGTCGATCAAAAACTCTGATTCGGTAATGTTGGTATGCCGGAGCAGCGGGAAATGTAAACATTGCATCAGCTGAGTGGAAGACACTCAAGACAGGCGACAAAATAAAAATGAGCACTCCACGAGAGAAGGCAACACCACTCACTTACGAGAACAAGATTACTCTTGTGGGCCTCATTAGAGAAAATGAGGCAGTGCTGTGGTTACTATGTGTGGCAAAGTTGTTGAATATATTGATGCAACAAAACACTAAACACACACATTTTTTTTTTCAAGGGCAATTAAATTTTTTTATTTTGTTTGTAACAAAGGAAGCATTACATGTACTATTAAGTTTTATTTCATTTATTGATTTATTTAGTTGTAATTGTTATTTGAACACTATGAAGGCATTGAATTTAATATTTATTTGTTAAGACAAAGATGTATTTATATTTTAAATGGAAATATTTATTTTATTAGTAAAAGAGAAAGAATATATATATATATATATATATATATATATATATATATATATATATATATATATATATATATATATATATATATTTCCATAATGAAACTGCACTCAAATAAAGTTAGGAAAATAAAGAAACAAATAAATTATATAAAATGAATATGTTTTGACTTAACCATATTTCAAATATATAATCTATATATATATATATATATATATATATATATATATATATATATATATATATATATATACATATATATATATATATATATATATATATATATATATATATATATATATATATATATATATATATATATATATATATATATATATATATGTATATATATGTTATATCTGAGTAGTGCTAAAGTCTCAAAATTATAAACATATGGAGAGGTAAGTCCAGAGATCAATTTCCACGGATCCTCCATATTCACCGTCAACTCTCGAGTGCTTTCAAATGTACATAGGTAACTTTGATTGCAACTTTGGTCTAGTGGAGCATCAAGGGATAGCATGGGACAGGGCAGCTTTATATACAACATAAAAAAAAAAATTATGGTGTACAGAAAGACAAAATTAGAACCAAGTTTCCACCACAGCATTTCTCACTTGTGTGTCACAACCTGCATTGACAACTTCATCATTACCTTCATCATTATCATCATTTTTAAGGCACTTAACTTACAGTACAAAAATAATATTAACCTTGCAGTGTCAAATTATGAATGTTCTCTTGTCTCAAGTGGTGACCCCAAGCGCCTTCATGGATATTTGCGACATAAGAAAGTAGAGCGTCCCACTGTGGGTCCACTCTTAGTTGATGGGTCATGGATTGATGATTGTAAAGCAATGTCTGATTGTCTGGCTGATAGCTTCTCCTCTGTGTTTGTCTCTGGTGTTCTACCTCATCCCCAGCCTCATCAAGTCTCTGGCAATCAGTTTGTATTCCAAGAATTCACTGTCAATGACGTCTTGAAAACTTTGAACAAATGAAACCTTTCACCCAGTAGTGGACCAGATGGTGTTCCACTAGCATTGTGTTTAGGAAGTGTGCTACAGTCTTGTGTTACCCTTTGTTTCTCGTATTTAAGAATAGTATTACTTCTATGAAGGCTCCCTCTATTTGGAAGACAGCCAATGTTATGCCGCTATTCAAAGGTGGTATTCATTCAAATCCGACTAACTACCGGCCCATCAGTTTGACCTCAATTTGATCCAAAACTCTTGAGAGAATAATTGCATCTCAACTTTATGAATATCTTGGTGGTCACAATTTGCTCTCTCCTTTTCAATTTGATTTGGTGCAGGTCTGTCTGTCTCAGATCAACTACTCTTAGCTTATGAGTATGTAAGTCAAAATGTAGACTGTGGCTGGGCAGTGGATGTACTTTATTTTGACTATAGAAAAGCATTTGACCTAGTGAATCATAGAGTCCTTTTGACAAAATTTTCTTCTATTGGCATCTCCAATCCTGTGCTTGGTTGGTTGAGTGACTTTCTGTGTGCTGGTACCATGAAAGTAGTTGTGCATAACTCCTCCAGTCACAGTGTCAGCGTCTCTAGTGGTGTACCTCAGGGCTCTGTTATCGCTCCTTTACTTGTCTTAATTTATATTAACCATGTAACATCTGGCCTTACCAGTAAATTTGTGTTGTTTGCAGATGATTTGAAATTATATTTTGCTTTACCTTTCTGACAAATCTAATGGCTCTGGTGAAAGTTTTCTTTTACAAAATGATGTCAGTGCGTTGCACCGAAGAAGTGAGTCCCGGGGCCTCTCCTTCTCTGTCAATAAGTGTGCCCGTATCCACTTCTCTAGACCCAGTGTAGATCCTGTCTATGGTTATTTCATAGGTGATAACCCCATTCCCAACAAACAGTCTTTTAGGGACCTCGGCATCTTAGTCGACTCCTCCTTAAAATTCCACCTGCATATCATTGAAGTATGTGGTAAGGGTAATGGAGTTGATAATTCTATCCTTAGAGGTACTGTCTGCAGGTCTCCGGAGTTTATGCTTCAGGTTTTCATTACTCACATCCGTCCTATTATTGAGTTTGGTAGTGTGTTGTGGAATACTGGTTATGTGGGGGATTTGCGTAAGCTGGAATCACTTCAGAGAAGATGGACAAAGAAAATGGTTGGTTATGCGGGCTTTCCTTACTCAGTTAGGCTGTCCACGTTGAATTTATTTTCCATCAAAGGCAGATTACTTGGTGCTGATTTGATCTTAGTTTGGAAGATCATGACCGGACTGTGTCCTTGTTTATGTGATATGTTTGAGAGAGTGACTCATGGTCGTACAAGAGGTCATAGTAAAAACATATTTATGCCCCGTCATTCAACCGAAGTTAGATCGCGCTTCTTCTCAGTAAGAGTCATTGATCTCTGGAATTCTCTCCCTGAAGAAGTGATTTCAGCACAATCTGTCCAGGCCTTTAAACGTCTCCTTGCACATTGTCTTGGTCCTCGTCTCTATGAGTTTTGTTAGATATTTTCCATGGTAGTTTTGTGCTGCATCTAACATTAGCCAACCACTTCGTTGTTTGTCCTGTACTCCTCAAGACCTTCTGGTTGGATGATGCAGCAGAGACTGATGAGGGATGCAAGACCCTCATCATGGTACATCAGGGTATAAGACGTTAATTACCAATCCTAGTTTAATATGAAGTGGGGATAATAAGACTTTGTTGGAAGCTACTAGAGGCTGTCTGAGAACATTTAACATTCCTGGCTAAAGGCAACACTGCTTTGAGACTTGGTGTTGAGCTATCCATGAACAGTCGTCATTCTTCAGAAGTAGAGTCTGTACGTTAGCCAATGTACACACACAGCAAAATGTATCTGGAGAATTTTTACATCTCCTTCAACTAGTTATTAATTGTGTTTTGAAGCTTGATGTAATTATGTAGACTCCTTAATTACATCAAACTTCATTAATTACGTCATTAATTCACTTTTTGACATAAACACTGTCAATAATCTTTTTTCTATGTCAAATTTCAGTTTATTTTTTTACCTAAACACTTTTTGTACACACACACACACACACACACACACACACACACACACACACACACACACACACACACACACACACACACACACATACACACGAGGAAGAGAGAAAGCAATTAAAGGATTTAGTCATAGAGGCAAAACAAAAAAACGAGGTTAACGAAGAAATATATCAGGAAGTAAGAAAAATATGTTATACCAATGTTAATGGACTGATGTCAAAAAGGGCAGAGGTTGATGAGTATCTAGAAAGAGCAAAGCCTGATGTGTTAATATTATGCAAAACTAAGTGGAAAGATGAGTGGCCATTACCAGATATTGGAAAAAATAAGTATGAGGTATGGATGAAAAACAGAGATGGTAAAGAAGGTGGTGGAGTGATGATATTGACGGAAAAAGGTGTCAAAGTGGAAAGAGTGGAAATAAGCAAGAATAAGTCAGAGGTCATAAGGGTTGTTGTAAATAATAGTAAGGGAAAATTAACGACATATGTGGGGGTTTACGTACCGCCCCTGACAAATGCTTGGTCAAGAGATGATCATGAGAGAATGTTGGAGGATACAATAAGTGAGATGGACAGGATAGTATCACAAGAAAAGAACGTACTTGTGGTGGGAGACTTTAATTGCAAGGAAATCAATTGGGAAGACAAGACTTTTCAAGGAGGAGAAAATTCATGGAGTAGTAAACTCGTAAATTGGGCTGAGGAAAACCTAATGATTCAATGGATTGACTGCGAAACGAGATTCAGGGAAGGGAAAAAGGCATCAAGATTGGATTTGCTGTTTACCAGTGATGCAGAAGCTATAGGAACAATAAATTATGAATGCCCTGTAGGCAAAAGTGATCGTGTGCTAATTGAAGTAGGTCTCAGTATAGAATCTTTGAGGACAAATGAGGAGTACAAAGTGGAAAGATATAGATATTACAAAGCAAACTTCGTAGAAATGAGGAAATACTTTGAAAGTTTAAATTGGAGTTGTTTTGAGGAAGCAGATGATGTACAGGTGAAATGGGATGAGTTTGTCAAGATATACAATATTGCAGTGGACAGGTTTGTTCCAAGAGGGAGAATAAATTTGAAAAAGGGTAAAGAATGGTACAATGTTAAGTGTGACAGGGCTAGAAAGTGCAAGGTGAGTGAATGGAATAGATGGAGGAAAATAGAGACGGAAACTGCATGGAGACGTTATGTGGAAGCTAGAAATGAATGTGTAAGGATTTTGAGGACAGAAAAACAAAATTATGAGAAAAAATGTAGGAGTGACTCAAGATTATTTTATAGACATATTAACGGAAAAATGAAGAAAAGTGAAGGTATAACTGGATTGAAGGTTGATGGAAGAAAATATGACGAGGTACAAGAAATGGCGGAGGTGATGAATGAAAGGTTTCAAACAGTATTTACCGAAGAGAGCGACTTTGACTTGACAGATGAGGAGTTGACCGGAAACCAGTTGAGAGGAATAGAAGTAAGTCAGGAGGAAGTTATGAAATTGATGGAAAATTTGGATGTAAATAAGGCGGCTGGTCCAGATGGAATTTCAAATTGGATTCTGAAAGAATGTAGAAATCAGTTGGTGGATAAAGTTTATAGCCTGGTGAGGTTGTCGTTGATGAAGGGAAAAGTGCCAAAGGATTGGAAAAGAGCAAATATTGTACCAATTTACAAGGGTGGAAGTCGAGAGGATCCACTGAATTATAGACCAGTGTCCTTGACGAGTGTAGTAGGAAAAATATGTGAGATGATTATTAAGAATACTTGGATGGAATATCTGGAGAGAAATGATGTGTTGACAACATGCCAGTTCGGATTCAGGAGAGGGAGGTCATGTTCCTCAAATTTGTTGTCTTTTTATTCAAGGGTCATAGATGTTGTACAAGAGAGAGATGGTTGGATGGATGGGGTCTACCTGGATTTGAAGAAGGCCTTTGACAAGGTACCACATAGGAGACTGTTATGGAAGATAGGGAGGTATGGAGGAATTGGAGGACGATTGTTGGAATGGATGAAGGATTATCTTCATGAGAGGGAAATGAGAACGGTAATAAGGAATAATAATTCTTCCTGGTTGAAAGTTACTAGTGGAGTACCCCAAGGGTCAGTGCTGGGACCGATCATGTTTGGTATATACGTAAATGACATGGTTGAAGGAGTCGACAGTCTTATCAACTTGTTTGCCGATGACGCCAAATTGGTGAGGAAAGTGCAGAATGTGAGAGATTGTGAGAAATTACAAGAGGACCTTGATAAGATTGGTAGATGGAGTGAAAAGTGGCAAATGGAATTCAATTTAAATAAGTGCAAAGTCATGGAATTTGGCAAAAGCAAAAGGAGAGTGAACTATAATTACAAAATGAAAAATGTTAGTTTGAAAAAGTCGAAGGAGGAGGTGGATTTGGGGGTGACTATTACGCGGAGTTTAATCCCGGATAGACATATAGATAAAATTACGGGAGAAGTGAGTAGTCTGCTAAGGAGAATCAAAATGGCTTTTTCGTACTTGGATGCTGATATGATGAGAAAACTGATTACCGCTGTGATTAAACCGAGATTGGAGTATGCGGCGATTGTATGGTCCCCTCACACAAAGAAAAATATTAAAAAATTGGAGAGGGTGCAAAGGGCAGCCACCAAGATGGTGCCGGAATTGAGAGAGTTCACATATGAAGAAAGATTGAGGAAACTGGAACTTCCTACACTTGAGAGTAGGAGAGAGAGAGGGGACTTGATAGGAGTTTATAAAATGGTGAACAACCTGGATAGAATTGATGGAGAGTTGTTAAATCTGGAGGACAGAAGTACAAGGGGACATGGAAAGAGGCTGAAGAAGGAGCGTTGTATCAGGGACATCAAGAAGTACAGTTTTCCGCACAGAGTGGTCAACACCTGGAATGAATTAAGTGGAGATATTGTAAACGCCACCAGTGTACACAGCTTTAAAGCCAAGTTGGATAAAGTAAGATATAAGACGGGACAATATGAGATTACTCCCCTCCCGTAAACCACAACTAGGTAAACACAACTAGGTAAATATAACTAGGTAAATACAACTAGGTAAATACACACACACACACACACCTTCCTTCTTTTTTTATTTTATTTATTTCAATTTTATTTATTTATATATATATATTTTTTTTTTTATTTGGTTTAAATAAAAAGAATAATTTATATTATTTATTTTAGGAAGAAGAAGAAGAGGAGGAGGAGGAGGAGGAAAAAGAAGAAGAAGAAGAAGACGAGGAAGAAGGAATTATTATTATTATTTTATTATTATTATTATTATATTTCTTTTTCATCATTAATTCTTCCTTCCATCCTTCCTTCCTTCCATCCATCCTTCCATCCTTCCTTCCTTCCATCCATCCTTCCATCCATCCATCCATCCATCCTTCCATCCTTCCTTCACTGTCATTGTTTCCCGGGAGCCAAATTAGTTCATATAATCAATTCAAACAAAAACAGGTTCGCTAACTCAACGGGGAACACTATTCATTATCCACGCTGGAACAAACCAGATCAGAGGCTCTTCTAGCTAAATAAGGAAGTATACAGTGAAGTCCAGCAACATTATCATTTCTGGTATTCTCTCAAGGATAAACGCAGCAAGTGGTTTTTATGACAAGGCTCCTAGTACTAACAGGTGCCTGGCTAAAAGTAAACGTGCGTAAAATAACAATCGGTCTCATTTATTGACCTCCAGCACAGTATAATATTTGGTGATCTTAATTTACCTGTCACTAAATGGGGATGTCCTCTTACTTAACACTCCGGACACGACCTCTACGTAAACCTACTAGAAAGGTCTTTTCACCAGCACGTCCAACACCCGACTCAAGGAAATAATATTTTAGACATCATTCTTTCAACCAAACAAAGCCTTGTCAACAACGATCTCACCCAGAATATTAAAGGAGGCCAAGGATGAGCTCGTTAAGTCCATCGAGACTGGAAATTGGCAAACGTCACTCCAATCTTTAAAAAGGTAATAATTATAACCCAGGTAATTATCAGCTAATTAGTTTAACATCATTAGTAAGCAGACTGATGGAAGCGATCCTTAGAGACAGCACGCACACATACACACACACACACAGACAGACACCTTCCTATACACACACACACTCCCTACTTTTGGTCCTAAAGAACATTTGATAGCTTCTATATTAATGTAATGTAACCTAACCTAACCAAACCTAACCTAACCAAACCTAACCTAACCAAACCTTAATCTACATTGACGAGAAACAACCTTGTTCAAACCAAATTGAACTATTTTTCGAAGAGGTCTCACAGAAAACATTGAATATCTCACTAACTAACAATTTGCGACAAATGTAATGAAGTCAACCTTCTCAAAATACATCAGGTAATGCAAAAATATAACAATGAATTCTCTAGAGTGTAAAATAATACCTAAGCTGTTATTATAGGGCCTATAATGATAATTGCACTAAATGGCAGAAAGTGTGAGACTGACTTAGGTGGCCATCTAGAGAATAAGCTTTAGCATAGGACAGGTGTAAAAACTGCCACCGTCAAATAATCTGGAATAATACCATATTTTAAAATCACCCACCTGTTGCTAGATAGCGGAGTGTCACAGCCTGGCGCATATTTGTGTCTTCCTTTTCTATATGAGGCGTGACCAGGGTTAATAGCTCTTGATACTGCTCTAGATCTAGGCGTATCCACTGCCTCAAGGTTGCTGAGTCCTCTTCTCTCAGCTCTCTAACCAGTCTGTAGGCGACACTTTCCTCTCTCCTTCTTAACAGCCATTGTCCACTCCAAAGCTTCCTCTTCTTCTGTTGCAGCTGCTTTCTTTATAACGCTAGCAGCAGTACAATTTCTACGTCTGAGTCCGTGTCAGTGGCGGCGTTCATTTTGGAGCACTGAAGCAGGATGAGTGTCTTGACTGTCTTTAAGGTAGGGAATTCTGCCTTTGTTTGGATACAGTTGGTACAGTGCGGTTACATTTACAGGTTCGGGCGTTGCTGAATGATGTCTTGGCGCCGACTCGGTACTTCATCCTGTGACCGCAGCGTCCACGAAAAATTCCAGCGAGACGAGGTCAACAAATTTTGTCCTTAAACACAAACCCAAACACCCAGAAACACACCCTATCCCCTACAGGAGAAGGTTGGGAGGCGGGCTAATACCACGCTGACCCCATATACAACACTGTCCCCAAAGAAGAGTTTTCGGACCCAGTGATTCAAGATTATTTTGCCCAGGGACCTTCGGAGAGTTATGTGGACAGTGCTCTGTGGTGCAGTGCTCGGGTTGTGAGGTAAAGGTTGCGAGTTTGATCTTGGGGTGTGGTGAATGCATTGCGGTATTGTTGCCGCAATAATTCACACATTGTGCCGTGCCAGGCTCTGAGGTAACCTTCCCATCACCTTTCTTCAGGGGCCCAATTTGTGTGTGTGTTTTGGCAAATTTCTTGATGTTAGTTACAGCTTGATTTTGTTGAGTTTCTTTTTGCACTTTATATGATTCTTGCAGACAGACAGACTTGAATGTGTCTCAGTTTTGTCCTTAATGATCGATGCTTTTCAATATTTAGTGTTCGCTGCAGTCTCGTGTTGAGGGACATTCTTGTCTTCATTAGGACCCTTCTGTCTCTTGGAATGATGTGTTTGTGTGTGTGTTTGTGCGACGCATGGATGGATTTAGGTGGTACATGGCCTCTACACACTTGCTGTAATGTTTCAAGGAAGAATTGTGTCATTGCCTGTCTGTCATCCCACTGTATTGTGCCAAGTTAGGATTGAATCTTTTCACAGTCAATTTAGTCAAGGAAAAAGTCATATTCCTTAACGGTAATGGTGGTAATTATGCTTGGCTGTGGAGGTAATTAACTTAAGTAGTCTGTACTGAGTAGCTAATGACTGCTACATCATTATTAGTGAAGAACAGAGCTAAGATGATGAGGCTCCGGGAATATCATCATTATTATCATTATTATTATTATTATTATTATTTCTCTTACAGGCCGAGTTGACGTCTTTTAGCGGAAAAATGAGACGACAAGCTGGAAAGGGAACGGAACCGAACCGAACGGAACACTTACCTGCAGGAAGAGGAACACACAAGCAACACACCTGTTCTGCCCTGCCAGTAGTAGTAGTATAATAATCTGTACCATACCAGATAACCATTTCACCCACCCAAACCCATCCCCAACACAACCTAACACACCCTATCCCCTACAGGAGAATGTTGGGAGGCGGGCTAATACCACGCTGACCCCATATACAACACTGTCCCCAAAGAAGAGTTTTCGGACCCAGTGATTCAAGATTATTTTGCCCACGGACCTTCCGAGAGTTATGTGGACAGTGCTCGGATTGTGAGCTAAAGGTTGCGAGTTTGATCCAGGCTCATGGTAGCTTTTTATTATTATTATTATTATTATTATTATTATTATTATTATTATTATTATTTATGTGCCTTTTAATCCTTGTTCCAATACGTATAAAGTCAATAATATGTTGTTTATGTGTTTATTTTGTTTGTCTCCATTGAATATATTGTCGCTATCTTTATCATTATTATTATTATTGTCATTATTAATATTATTGTTTATATTACAGGCTGAGTTGAGATCTTAATACAAGTTTTACAGCCACAAGTTGACCAGAAGATATATTTCCTTCTAAAATCTCTTGTTTAATAATAATACTTAATTGTTTACGTAAATGACATCAAAATTACCTTTGTGTGTCTCCTGTAAAAGTAAGGTTGCTATCTTGAAGACTTGTTAGGCTAACACTTATATTTTCAATGCTAATATATTCTGGCTTAAGATTAATATAGATGCAATAACAGTGTATTATTATTATTATTATTATTATTATTATTATTATTATTATTATTTAGGTGTTAGAACTCTACCTTGTAAAACTATGGCCTAGAGATGCCTTTTAATCCTTCTCTCTGCAACAAGTACAACCTATCTTAATTGTTCCTATGTTGCAATGGACTATATTGTATTATTATTATTATTATTATTATTATTATTATTATTTATCTTACAGGCCGAGTTGACGTCTTTCAGCAACATTTTCATTGACACAAGTTGACAAAACCTCCGGGAGAGAAGAACAAATTGCATCGCGTAAGTACTAATAATTCCTTCTAAAATCTCTTGTTGAAATGATTCTATACAACCTAACAGTCAGCTCCTAGTATTCATGTACGTATTAGCTAAGCCTTTCATGTACGTATTGACTCCTAGAATTCAAGGTAGGAGGCTCCACTCGGTTTAGTCTTCTTATGAATTCTTCCGTATTAACTTTCTTATAGTTCGCTGATTTCCTTGGTTTATAGAGAAAGGTTGGTGTCTGGGGCTGGTAACTTTGTCCCAAGGTAGCTGTTCTCTCCACCAGCTCCTGGGCCAAGACCACTTTTCCTCTGTTAATATCCAGAGTAATGGATATTGGAACACGATCTGATCCACGTACATCTTGGTGCACGTGTAACTCCCTAATCTTATCCAAGCAAGTCAACTTACACAGGCATAAATCTATTTGGAACGGCCATTATGACAGTTGTAGAGTTTAATTAGGTCTATCAGATGCTACAATGATATTTCCAATATCTCTAATAGCTTTCGAGAGAATTAGAACCAAACCTAACCTAACCTAACTAAACCAAACCAAACCAAACCAAACCAAATCAAACCAAACCAAACCAAACCAAACCAAACCAAACCAAACCAAACCTAACCTAACCTAACCTAACCTAATATAACTTAACCAAAAAAAAATTCATATATATTTCTGTAATCCAGCGGCATAACTGTTTGATGTGATGCGAACAAGTATCTGAGTTTGAATTTGCAAACCATTATAAAGGTAAGGAGATATCGACATAAAAATAGTATATATATTCTTTATATAAAAATATATATATTTTTTATATAAAAATAGTATATATATTCTTTATATAAAAATATATATTTTTTTTATATAAAAATAATATATATATATTTTTTATATAAAAATAGTATATATATTCTTTATATAAAAATATATATTTTTTATATATAAATAATATATATATATATTTTTTTTATATAAAAATAGTATATATATTCTTTATATAAAAATATATATTTTTTTTATATAAAAATAGTATATATATTCTTTATATAAAAATATATATTTTTTATATATAAATAATATATATATAATTTAAGGAAGAGTAGTAAACGGCCGTTCTTGTGAGCTATAGTATAATGACAATTGAATGTAAATAATTGAAAAAAAAGTCACATTTATATTTTTCTAAGAAATAGTAATAGTATAATTACTACTCTTTACGGGTTAATATTATAGTAATCATAAAATGGAGTCCAGATTCTTGTTTCTCATGCCGTATAACCTAATTAGACGAATTTTCGTGAAATTAAAAATTTGAAAAAGTGTCAAGAAATGTTCATGGGTCCCCTCCTATGAGTTTTTCTATAAATCGTGTTTTATCAAATAACTCGAAAAGTATGAGGTTTACGTAAATAATTTTTATACATAAGGAAGAGTAGAAAATGGCCGTTCTTGTGAGCTATAGTATACATGGCCTCGGAGTCGGTCTGTGATTGGTGGAAAAAAAGTTATAAGGAAAATAAAAATGGGGGAGAAATTTATTTTTTTTCATTTTTGATTCAGGGGTTGAGTGAAGTAACACATTTGGTTGATATAACACGTTTTGTTGACTTTTAATGTAATTTTTTCAGCTTGCTATACATTCCTATACATGCATTGCCAATACATACATTCTATTAACACATCACTGAAAGATGTATGTTTAGGGAACCTTAATCTAACTGATAATATAAATACAAAAGTGATCACTGCTAACCTTTCCATGTACTTGGAGTTTAAAATGATACTTGTACTTACTAATATAACTTCCATAGCGATAAAACTAATAGAATCTTTTTATTTTGCAGGACTTTGTAACACCATTTCAAGTTGCATCTTGGAAACACCTCGCCAAGCAGTGTGTCTCCCTGGCTCTGATTGGAGTTATACTGACACACTCCCACCAAGAGTAACAAGGGACTGGGAGCAGCCTTGGTCACAGCCACTCAAGAACTGTGTGTCCCTGGCTCTGAGTGGAGTTATACTGACACTCTCCCACCAAGAGTAACAAGGGACTGGGAGCAGCCTTGGTCACAGCCACTCAAGAACTGTGTCCCTGGCTCTGATTGGAGTTATACTGACACACTCCCACCAAGAGTAACAAGGGACTGGGAGCAGCCTTGGTCACAGCCACTCAAGAACTGTGTGTCCCTGGCTCTGAGTGGAATTATACTGACTCACAACATAACATAACAATTGATGAGACTACAAGAGGCCAGTTGATGACCTACACGAGGCAGTTCCTTGTCCCCCACCCTTGGAATAATCCAATATTTCACCATCCCACCTGTCATCCCTATCCATACTCTGATCCAACCGTCTTTTAAAGCTACCTATTGACTCACCACTTACTACATGTCTATCCAGCCTATTCTAACCGTTCACCACTCTGTTAGTAAACCAATATCTACCTAGGTCTGTCCTGAATCTAAGTTTTTCTACCTTGTATTCTGCAATGTCAATGATGTTATGATGTATCTCGTTATTACTGCTAATCCAGGTAGGTCTTCTCTAAATTTGGAAGTACAGTAGCACTCCACTCCCTAGAGAGGAGGAGGGCAAGAGGGGATATGATTGAGGTTTTCAAATGGGTAAAAGGAATTAATAAGGGAAACATTGATCAGGTTTCGAACTTATTAGCCAGGATAGGACACGTGGAAATGGGTACAAGGTAGAAAAACTTAGATTCAGGACAGATCTAGGTAGATATTGGTTCACTAACAGAGTGGTGAATGATTGGAATAGGCTGGATAGACACGTAGTAAGTGGTGAGTCAATAGGTAGCTTTAAAAGACGGTTGGATCAGAGTATGGATAGGGATGACAGGTGGGATGGCTAAATATTGGAAGGAACTGCCTCGTGTAGGTCATTAACTGGCCTCTTGCAGTCTCATCAATTGTTATGTTAATTATTTGCTGTTCATAAGGTTTTGTTAATTATCATCAATTGTTTTCTCTTATTCTTATTCTTCCTAATATTATTTTTTATCTCTCTTTTCCTTTTTCTTTCTTTTATAATATATTTTTAGGTTCAAAAGAAAAGATAATGTTGAAATATTTTGTCATTTTTTATTGTTATTATTGACAGATACAGAGTTGGAAGGACACACACACACACACACACACACACATATATACAAGGTGGGGGACTGTGGTGTTAACATCCTGTGGGTCTCATCCTGAGAGAGAGAGACTGAGAGAGAGAGAGAGAGAGAGAGAGAGAGACTTACATTCCCAATACTCTAATTACTACTACAGTGTGTGTGTGTGTGTGTGTGTGTTTTGGGTCATCTGTTAATTACTTGATCAAACTATTTTTGTAATAAAATGTTAAGTATTTCCTGTATTTATGTAACCTTATTAACTGTTATTACTACTACACCCACTACTACTACTACTACTACACCCACTACTACTACTACTACTACACCCACTACTATTATACTACTACTACTACTACACCCACTACTATTACTACTACTACTGCTAATACAGCCGCTACTATTATTATACTACCACTACTACACCCACTACTATTATTATACTACTACTACTGGCAGGGCAGAACAGGTGTGTTCCGTTCCATTCCGTTCTGTTCCCAGTTCCAGTCTGTCGTCTCATCTTTCCGCTAAAAGACGTCAACTCGGCCTGTAAGAGAAATAATAATAATAATAATAATAATAATAATAATAATAATAATAATAATAATGATGATGATGATGATGATGATGATGATGATGATGATGATGATGATGATGATGATGATGATGATGATGATGATGATGATGATGATGATGATGATGATAATAATGATGATAATAATAATAATAATGATAATAATGATAATAATAATAATGATGATATTCCCGGAGCCTCATCATCTTAGCTCTGTTCTTCACTAATAATGATGTAGCAGTCATTAGCTACTCAGTACAGACTACCTAAAGGCCTCTTCTATTTGCGTGAATCCGTTTCAGATCACTGAATCTGGGCGGGGCTTGGCCGCGAAATCGTGTTCTATTTACCATCTTAACCCGTGATCTGTAACAGATTCCTGAATCCGTCGAATCTGATTTGGGAGGTGGGTTATAGCAGACGACACTCGTTCGCGGGTTTTTTGCACCAGCCTGAGCCAGCCTCTTCTCAGAAGTTAATATTGATATATACCTCCAATAAAACAGTGTATATATACGAGGAAGATAGTAAGCGGTAGAGAAATATTGTAGAAATGTTACTGTAGGCACAGAATTGTATAATAGTGGTGATGAATATAAAAAACAAAGGAGATATATAACAGCAGCCTCTTCTTGGAATCTATTATTAATATATACCTCCAATAAAAAACAGTGTATATATACGAGAAAGATATTAAGTGGTAGAAAATTGTTTGATAAATACTACTGTAGGCTTAAAATTGTATAATAATGGTGATGAATACCAGAAACGAAGGAGATATAACAGCAGCCTCTAACCGGGTTATTTATTTTCTTTGAATTTTGATATATACTCCCAAGAAAACAACTTACTTGTACGTGAAAGAGATTAAATGGTACAAAAATTCTGCATAAATGTTAGTGTAGGTACAAACATATGTATAACCGTAGCATATGAATAGTTAAATAAGATATCCCCAAAGTTTATTTTGGTTAAGGGGAAGCTCTACTCTACATTGATATACACATGATTCTGACACTCATTACCGTCCCAAATAAATAGTTAATAAGATATCCCCATTCCCCATCTTCTCCCAATAAACATGAGGACATGTGGGAATGTAAGGTTTTTTGGCTGGATGTAAAAGTAAAGTTTTACCCAAATCTAACCTAACCAGGAAAAGCCTATCGGCGCTACAGATTAGACATATACAAAAATAAGAGGTATTTCTTTACAACTACTGCTCCACCTCTTTATTATAAACATGAAGTCTTACATACTATACATAGTGCACTCAACACATCTGTGAAGGTTTTAGGCGGTGCTTACCATTATTTACCTCGCAAAACGTCTTTGAAGTTATGTTATGTTGGTTAAGTTATGGTTAGGTTAAGGTTGTTAGGTTAGTTTGCAGTTATGTTATGGTTATGTTAAGTTAAGTTTGGTGCGGTTCAGTTAGGTTCGGTTACATAAGATTTTTACATTTTAATACCCAAACCCCGAAAAAAACTAATTTGCGAACCCTAACTTCCGGGTGATAAAATGTAAAAAATCTTGTATAATCGAACCTAACTGAACCTAACCATAACATAACCGTAACCTAATAACTTTAACATAACCATAACTTGACATAGTCTAACCAACCTAACATAACCTATCATAATTTCAAAGAAGTTTTGCGAGGTAAATAATGGTGAGCACCGCCAGAAACCTTCACAGATATGTTGAGTACACTATGTATAGTATATTTATAATAAAGAGGTGGAGCAGTATTTGTAAAGAAATAATAGGTGTAACATTGTCAAGGTTAACCTTGAGGTTCATCAGACTTGAATCTACTTTTCAAGAATCTAATGGTGTTTTCAATAACACATTTAGTTATATAAAGATTTTTTATTGTACAATAAGCAGGTTGGTGATAATTAGGGGTGCCGCTGTCACCCTAAATACATCAGGAAATGAAAGTTGTAACTCTCAACACTTCCTCGGAGAAGTGACTAGTGTGACGGCTGCATGGGCAGCGAGCCAGCGACTGGCCTCTCATTGTTATTGTTTTGATCCAGCGAATCCAAAACAGATTCTGCTGTTCTATTTGCACCCAATTAATCCAAAACAGATTCGGATTCGGAGCAGAATCCGGAGTAGATTATTGAGAACAAATAGAAGAGGCCTTTAGCTGTTCTTCACTAATAATGATGTAGCAGTCATTAGCTACTCAGTACAGACTACCTATAAGAAAGGAAAACTTAATTACCTCCACAGCCAAGCATAATTACCACCATTACCTTTAAGGAATATGACTTTTTCAGTGACTAAATTGACTGTGAAAAGATTCAATCCTAACTTGGCACAATACAGTGGGATGACAGACAGGCAATGACACAATTCTTCCTTGAAACATTACAGCAAGTGTGTAGAGGCCATGTACCACCTAAATCCATCCATGCGTCGCACAAACACACACACAAACACATCATTCCAAGAGACAGAAGGATACTAATGAAGAAAAGAATGTCCCTCAACACGAGACTGCAGCGAACACTAAATATTGAAAAGCATCGATCACTAAGGACAAAACTGAGACACATTCAAGTCTGTCTGTCTGCAAGAATCATATAAACTGCAAAAAGAAACTCAACAAAATCAAGCTGTAACTAACATCAAGAAATTTGCCAAAACACACACACACAAATTGGGCCCCTGAAGAAAGGTGATGGGAAGGTTACCTCAGAGCCTGGCACGGCACAATGTGTGAATCATTGCGGCAACAATACCGCAATGCATTCACCACACCCCAAGATCTCAACCACCGCCAGAAGGAACAGCTACCCAGCCCAGCCAATCTGACAGCTGCGGCCAAACTCAGCAGCTGGACCTGTTAGCCTGCCTGCCATTGTTCTCATAAAATGTTGTGATGCGTTACCATTCCCCATCTAGCTGCTTTAGCAAAAATCATTGGACACAGGTGTGATTCCAAAAATATTCAAACAGGCCATCACCTCTCCTATCTTCAAAGGTGGAGATAAAACACAAAGAGGCTGGGCCTGTACTCCCAGCATGAAGAAGGGACAGGTACCGAGCCATCTACGTCTGGAAGGTAATGGAAAAAATGGTGCCTGACCCCAACAATCTGTGTGGTGAAGCATCCCAAGCCAGTGACCGCAATGGATGTAAGTGTGTGAGGAGAGCCCTGCCGTCACACACTTCCAGTAAAGTCAAGACCCTCCTGGCTGCCAGTCTGAGTCATGCTCCACCAACAACATTCAATGCTCTCTCTAAGGAAGTAAGAGGCAGCAGCGGGTGCAGTGTGGAAAAATTCAAGGCGCCACTATTCCCCGGAGTGTTGGGTGTGGACGCAGCAGAGACCTGATTTGTCAAGGTGGAAACTTTGTCAGATAGTGTCTGAACAGAAATACACAATGCCTGAACAGTTTTGTGCAAGTGCCTCAGGGCAGAGCTGTTACCACCATTATCCAGTGCAAACAAAAAGCAAGGCGTCACCACCATCCCTTAGTGATGGAATGATTGAGTGAGGCAACCCCATGCAAAGAGGAGAGTCATGCAACCACAAGGAGCACCTATCACAGCCTATACAGTCATCACCCGTGAAGCCACCACACACTCCACAACATTTGTCATCATCATTAACATAGGTGTCAGCTGTACTCGTATTAGTATTACCACCAACACTACAATTATCGTCTTACTGTTGGTGCTCCCTCCTCTTCCTCTTCCTGCACCAGCTCCACGCCCACGCCCACGCCCACCACGTCCGCGGGTCATGTCGGGTAACAGATGTTTAGTGTTAAGTCACAACCGTTGGTATTTCTAACTGACAAGCCCCAGACAGTTAAGCAGGCAAGGCAAGGCAAGGCAAGGCAAGGCAAGGCAAGGCAAGGCAAGGCAAGGCAAGGCAAGGCAAGGTAAGGTAAGGCAAGGCAAGGCAAGGCCAGGCAAGGCCAGGCAAGGCAAGGTAAGGCAAGGCAAGGCAAGACAAGGCAAGGCAAGGCCAGGTAAGGCCAGGCAAGGCAAGGCAAGGCACGGCCAAGCAAGGTAAGGCCAGGCAAGGCAAGGCAAAGCAAGGCAAGGCCAGGCAAGGCCAGGCCAGGCCAGGCAAGGCAAGGCAAAGCAAGGCAAGGCAAGGCCAGGCCAGGTAAGGCCAGGCAAGGCAAGGCAAGGCAAGGCAAAGCAAGGCAAGGCAAAGCAAGGCAAGGCCAGGCCAGGCAAGGTAAGGCCAGGAAAGACAAGGCCAGGCCAGGCCAGGCCAGGCCAGGCCAGGCCAGGCAAGACAAGGCAAGGCAAGGCAAGGCCAGGCAAAGCAAGGCAAGGCAAGGCCAGGCAAGACAAGGCCAGGCCAGGCCAGGCCAGGCCAGGCCAGGCCAGGCAAGGCAAGGCAAGGCAAGGCCAGGCAAGACAAGGCAAGGCAAGGCAAGGCCAGGCAAGACAAGGCAAGGCAAGGCCAGGCCAGGCCAGGCAAGGCAAGGCCAAGCCAGGTTCACACAAAGCAGGACCGCCAGTAACTTGTATAAATAATAACACCAGCAGGACGAGAGAGAATAGGAGCAAAACAATGCAATGGACTTCCTACACAGGGACACCAAGACTACAAGCAGCGCTGGACCTAAACGACTGTGAGGCATGACTCTCTAAACTTCAAACAAGAATACCAAAATACACAGAAAAACGCACACACACACATACATACATACACACCCTTTAACTACGCCCACCATCCATTTCACCGCCCACAGCCACGCTCACCTTCACGTCCATTCCCTTACCATTAAAATAGGTCCTCGCAGGTCTCCTGGTGAAGGTAAAAGGGGCGTATCCACCCTTAGGAAGCAAGTCCTGTGTCGGCCAGCGAAGCGGCCATATTAACTCCGGCCTGAACTGAGAGTAAACTTGGACTGAGTGTTTAAATTATATACAAACTTAGTTAGCAGTGTTAATTCATGTGTTTATTAATGTTTTAAATTCTATTTTACTTATTTTAATCATTTGTTTGAGTGTGCGTGATGTATTTATTGTTTTGAGTTATGAATTAAAAAAGGCCGAGATAAACCAAAATAAACTATGTCAAAAATCATATATAAAAACTAACTTGTACATAAAAAACACATTATTAGATAACATAACATCTATTTATACACAAAACAAGTATATAGAAGTAAACATATTAATAGTTTTAAGTCAAATTTTGGTCCGAGATGTGAATTGAATCGAACTCAACAATAAGAACATTTAGCCAAATATCTTTTTAGGTAAATTATTCACGGTAAACTGAAATTAACTTAGATTAAGAGATCAAACTTTGATTATAACTTATAATAGAAGGTTACACTTGGATTTGAACTGGTATTAGGGAGTTAAATTGGATTTTAACCAAGTTTGCCGGTAAACTATGACTAAGTGTTTAAATTATATAAAAACTGAGTTAATAGTAGTGGTAAATAGTGTGGTGATAGTGGGAATGGTCTAGGATGCATTGGAATAGTAGTAGTAATAGTAATCGTAGTAGTATATATTCATAATAGTTTGTGTATCATAAAAAAAAAAAAAATTCATTCTACCAATTAACTATCGCAAAAGAAAAATTGTTTAATCAAAAATAGTAATAGTAGTAATAATAGTAATAGTAATAGTTTCACGTACCAGAAATCTGCTGAAATAGTAAATTTTTGAATCTGAAGGTGAGCACAGGTAGAGTCCATGTCCATGGTGGGTGAAGCAGAAGGTGCGGGCGATTCTGAAATAGTAATACTAATAGTAGTAATAGTAGTAGTATGGATAGTAGTAGTGTTGGGTGTTGAATAATAGGTTAATAGTAGTAGTAAATAGTGTGGTGATAGTAATAGTAGTCTGGGATGGTTTGTAATAGTAGTATTGGTAATAGTATTTGTAATAATAGTAATATAATATAATTAATTCAAATTTTCTTCATTAATATTTAAGTTTAATGATAGTAATTAAGCTTTTTGTTCCCTATCAAAGCTTATAATTAAGTTTAAATTTCTAAAAAAAAAAAAAAAAAAGGGAAAATATGTTTATAATGAAAAAAATGTAAGCTTATGAAAAGATAATTATTTTTATTTTTATTGAATTTTTATCAATGTATTTATTTATTTTATTATTTATTATTACTTTTTATTATTTTTTATTTATTTTATTGAAGATTTACATTAATTATATAAAAAAAAAATTCAACTTGATTTATTGAAAATTTTTTAACTTCATAAAAAAAACTATTCAAAATAAACATTATTAAGCTTTTTTTTAGGCACGAAATTAAGCTTATTTAGAGAAAAAGGATGAAATTTAATGTAATTTAAGTTTATTTCAGGCTTATAGAAAGAAATTCAAGTTTATTTAAGGCTTATATAAAGAAAATTAAGCTTATTTAGAGTAAAAAGCTTAAAATTATAAGTTATTTAAGCTTATTTCAGGCTTATAGAAAAGAATTTAAGCTTATTTAGACGACTTCAAACTTATTTTTAGATAATTCAAGCTTATTTAAGGCTTATATCAAGAAAATTAAGCTTATTTAGAGCAAAAAGGATTAAATTGATGTTACTTAAGCTTATTTCAGGCTTAGTAGTAGAAATAGTAGAAATAGTAGTAATAATAATAATAATAATAGTAATAGCAATAATAGTAGTAGAAGTAGTTAGAGTAGCAGTAGTAGTAGTAGTAGTAGTAGTAGTAGTAGTAATGGTAGTAGTAGTAGTAGTAGTAGTAGTAGTAATAATAATAATAGTATAATAATAATAGCAGTAGTAGTAGTAGTAATAGTAATAGTAGTAGTAGTAGTAATAATAATAATAGTAGTAGTAGTAGTAGTAGTAGTAGTAGTAGTAGTAGTAGTAGTAGTAGTAGTAGTAGTAGCAGTAGTAATAGTAATAGAAACATCAATAGTAATAGTAGTAGTAGTAATAGTAATAGTAGTAGCTATAATAGTAAAAATAAATAAATAAATAAATAAATAAAAATAAAACGAATCAAATAAACAATAATAATAATAATAATAATAATAATAATCATAATTAAGCCATAATTAACCCACCTCCTAACATCCTACCTTCCTTAATTACTAGATAATTAACATATATAATTAAACATCCTTCTAATATCCTACACAGAGATCCTTTACCCATGCAAAGGACTCTATAAGAATCAATAATAATAATAATAATAATAATAAAAAAATATATTAATAGTTTCGCTAATAGCCCCATAATTAGTGGCGATAATGACGTGTCCTTTTGATGGTATATACTAGGGTCATTAAGGTATATTTCTAGTACCTTAGGATATCTGTAAGTCCGTTAATTAGGGGTAATTAGGCGATAATGAGGGGTAGATACAGGATTATATAGTAAAAATATCATTAGTTTTGTTAATAGCAGAATAATTAGTGGCGATAATGACGTGTCCTTTTCATGGTATATACTAGGGTCATTAAGGTATATTTCTAATACCCTAGGATACCTGTAAGTCCACTAATTATGGGTAATTAGGCGATAATGAAGGGTAGATACAGGAATATACGGTCAAAATATTAATAGTTTTGTTAATAGCTGAGTAATTAGTGACGATAATGAGGTGTCCTTTTGATGGTATATACTAGGGTCATTAAGGTATATTTCTAGTACTGCAGACTACATGTAAGTCCGTTAATTAGGGGTAATTAGCGATAATGGACGTTGCAGGCAAGGTAAAAATTGACAAATATATGAAATATCATTAATAACTGAGTAATTAGTGGATGTAATTGTGTCCTTTTGATAGCATACACTAGGGTCATTAAGGTATATTTCTAGTACCCTGGGATGCCTGTAAGTCCGTTAATTAGGGGTAATTAAGCGATAATAGACGACGGATGTATAGCAATATATAACAAAAATATTAATGATTTTGTTAATATCTCCGTAATTAGTGAAGATAATGACATGACCTTTTAATACCATACACTAAGGTCATTAAGGCACATTTCTAGTACTATAGGATACCTGTACTATAGGATACCGTTAATTAGGGGTAATTAAGCTATAATTACCTTGGCTATCTGGAACGCCTCTGCTTGTAATGTCTCTATGACTTGAATTTCCTCGACCTTAGGCGGTTGTACAGACGACCTTAATCCATCCAGTAATGTCTTGGTAATCCTCTTCATTATGACTCCTAATTAGTGTTAATTACATGTTATTAAGAGGTAAAGGGGAGAGGAATAGGGGCGTCTCCAGGAGCGGCGAGGCGTACGTCCACCCGCTAACACTGCCAAGGCGACACTGACTGTCATGCGCGCGCTTTTTGACGTCAACTGTCATGGCGGACATTTTGGTGTTTATATATTCATTAATTTTAGTTTATTAAAGGTTTTGGAAAGTGTTTATGGTGTTTAAATGGTGTTAATTAATTTATTATTTTGTTTTTTGGTTATAAATATGTTGGTGGAAGACGAGATGTAATTTTAGCGGCTGTCAATTTTTTTTTTTTTTTTTTTTTTTTTGTTATTATAAAAGGTTTTGTTATATAAGAATAATATTAAATCATTTATTATTTTGTTATGAATATATATTATCGTCTGTTATTTCTGTTTATCTGTTTATCTGTTATGCTGTTCATTCGTTCGTCTGTTACACACACACACACACACACACACACACACACACACACACACATACATACACACACATGTACGTAATGATGAAAATAAGTCTATATTCGTCTTCATTTTAACCCAAAACATCATTGTAATAATTTTCATGAGATTCGCAAGTGTCGAAAATTTTCATTAAATTTCCCAATGTACACCCTTGAAATTTTTGAGATCAATCTTATATTTTGAAATAACTCGAAATACTTGAGTTTTACGTCAAAAATGTATAGAATATAAAATAAAGAAAATGAAAAACCCGTTCTAATGAGCTATAGTGAAATGAAATCGGACTGTAATTATAGATGTAGGAGTAGAAAGTGTTATACATTCATATCTCATATTATTTCAATTTTCTTCATAAATATTCGAGTTATTAGAAATCTGAAGACAGTGTGTGATAGACATTAACAAACTCTATAACTTGACTTCTATATAACTTAACTCTAAAACCAATACTAACTTAGTAAAATAAGAATAACTATATTCAACCCCAATTCTGGTCTAATTTACGGGCCAATAAATTAAAAATTGTCAATATTATAGTAATGACAAAACTAATTACATAATCGTAATCAGCATGACCAAGAACCTTCAAATAACTTAATACTATACTAATAATCATCATTTTGCCGCTAATTAAGAACATAAGAATTGATGAGACTGCAATTAAGAGGCTAGTTAATGACCTATACGAGGTAATTTAGGTAGGATAATTATCTTTGTAGGGTAAATTATCCTTGAATCATCTTGGTCATTCTTCTCTCTCTCTCTCTCTCTCTCTCTCTCTCTCTCTCTCTCTCTCTCTCTCTCTCTCTCTCTCTCTCTCTCTCCAAGGGGACCAAAATTAAACTGCATAATCTAAATGAGGTGTAATTAACACTAATTATAACCTCAGGACTCCTTATAATAAAAAATAATAAAAAAATAAATAAAATAATTAACCTAGCCCAAAAAAATTATACACATTATAAATGAAAATAACTTTGAAATAACTGAAATAATAATAATAATAATAATAATAATAATAATAATTTTGGGCGCCAACCTCAGACCGAGACCAATGTTTATATCCATTAGTGTCTGCAAAAAATCTCTCTCTCTCTCCCTCTATCTCCACTCTCTCGTTACTTGGAGGTAAATGGAGGTAACGGAGAGAAGACTTGAAGGAGGAGGAATAAACGGGGGAGAGAAAATGGCCGATAAATAAAGATAGAGAGAAAATAAGATTAATGTGAGTATGTATGTATTTTTGGTTTATATATGTTATGTACGTTTTAGTGTCGATGTATGTACGTATTTTTATGTGTGTGTATTATTACGTACACAGCGGAGGCTGATAATTACACACACACACACATATACTTGTCTTACTTGTTAACTTAGTAGTGTTAGTGTGGTGAACTGTGGTACTGGACTGTGGTGGTGGACTGTGGTACTGGACTGTGTGTGGTGGACGGTGTGGTGGACTGTGGTACTGGACTGTGTGTGGTGGACGGTGTGGTGGACTGTGGTACTGGACTGTGGTGGTGGACTGTGGTACTGGACTGTGTATGGTGGACTGTGGTGAACTGTGGTACTGGATTGTGGTGGTGGACTGTGGTACTGGACTGTGTGTGGTGGACGGTGTGGTGGACTGTGGTACTGGACTGTGTGTGGTGGACGGTGTGGTGGACTGTGGTACTGGACTGTGGTGGTGGACTGTGGTACTGGATTGTGGTATTAGAGCGTGTGTGGTGTGTGGTAGTGTGGTAGACTGTGGTACTAGAGCGTGTGTGGTGTGTGGTAGTGTGGTAGACTGTGGTACTAGAGCGTGTGTGGTGTGTGGTAGTGTGGTAGACTGGGGTACTAGAGCGTGTGTGGTGTGTGGTAGCGTGGTAGACTGTGGTACTAGAGCGTGTGTGGTGTGTGGTAGTGTGGTAGACTGTGGTACTAGAGCGTGTGTGGTGTGCGGTAGTGTGGTAGACTGGGGTACTAGAGCGTGTGTGGTGTGTGGTAGTGTGGTAGACTGTGGTACTAGAGCGTGTGTGGTGTGCGGTAGTGTGGTAGACTGTGGTACTAGAGCGTGTGTGGTGTGTGGTAGTGTGGTAGACTGTGGTACTAGAGCGTGTGTGGTGTGCGGTAGTGTGGTAGACTGGGGTACTAGAGCGTGTGTGGTGTGTGGTAGTGTGGTAGACTGTGGTACTAGAGCGTGTGTGGTGTGTGGTAGTGTGGTAGACTGTGGTACTAGAGCGTGTGTGGTGTGTGGTAGTGTGGTAGACTGGGGTACTAGAGCGTGTGTGGTGTGTGGTAGTGTGGTAGACTGTGGCACTAGAGCGTGTGTGGTGTGTGGTAGTGTGGTAGACTGTGGTACTAGAGCGTGTGTGGTGTGTGGTAGTGTGGTAGACTATGGTACTAGAGCGTGTGTGGTGTGTGGTAGACTGTGGTACTAGAGCGTGTGTGGTGTGTGGTAGTGTGGTAGACTGTGGTACTAGAGCGTGTGTGGTGTGTGGTAGTGTGGTAGACTGGGGTACTAGAGCGTGTGTGGTGTGTGGTAGTGTGGTAGACTGTGGTACTAGAGCGTGTGTGGTGTGCGGTAGTGTGGTAGACTGGGGTACTAGAGCGTGTGTGGTGTGTGGTAGTGTGGTAGACTGTGGTACTAGAGCGTGTGTGGTGTGTGGTAGTGTGGTAGACTGTGGTACTAGAGCGTGTGTGTTGTGTGGTAGTGTGGTAGACTGGGGTACTAGAGCGTGTGTGGTGTGTGGTAGTGTGGTAGACTGTGGTACTAGAGCGTGTGTGGTGTGCGGTAGTGTGGTAGACTGGGGTACTAGAGCGTGTGTGGTGTGTGGTAGTGTGGTAGACTATGGTACTAGAGCGTGTGTGGTGTGTGGTAGACTGTGGTACTAGAGCGTGTGTGGTGTGTGGTAGTGTGGTAGACTGTGGTACTAGAGCGTGTGTGGTGTGTGGTAGTGTGGTAGACTGTGGTACTAGAGCGTGTGTGGTGTGTGGTAGACTGTGGTACTAGAGCGTGTGTGGTGTGTGGTAGTGTGGTAGACTGTGGTACTAGAGCGTGTGTGGTGTGTGGTAGTGTGGTAGACTGGGGTACTAGAGCGTGTGTGGTACTGGATTGTGGTACTAGAGCGTGTGTGGTGTGTGGTGGACTGTGGTACTGGATTGTGATACTAGAGCGTGTGTGGTGTGTGGTGGACTGTGGTACTGGATTGTGGTACTAGAGCGTGTGTGGTAGTGTGGTATAACTGTGGTAGAGAATAGATAGAAATATTAATTAAAATGAAAAAATTCGGTCAATAAATATAATTAATTGTTTCTATTTTTAAACAAAGAAGAAGAAGAAGAAGAAGAAGAAGAAGAAGAAGAAGAAGAAGAAGAAGAAGAAGAAGAGGAGGAAGAAGAAGAAATAGTTATATACACATACTACTACTACTATCCTACCACCACCACCACCACTACTACTACTACTACTATTCTAACACCACCACCACCACTACTACTACTACTACTACTTCTACTACTACTATTACTATCCTACCACCACCACCACCACTACTACTACTACTACTACTATTACTATCCTATCACCACCACCACCACCACCACTACTATTACTATCCTAACACTACCACCACCACCACAACCACTACCACTACTACTAACCTACTATTCCACACCCAGCACCACCACCACCACCACTACTACTATCCCACCACCACCACCACCATGGGCTCTGTACTATCCTCATTCTTCCAGTCAGGCAGCGCACTATTAACAGCACATAATAGTAGGAGTGTGTCGGATAGTACCAAGCGAACTATCCGGATAGTATTTGATGCCCTCCGAGCCAACCCGAGAGTGACCGTGCAGAGGCTGGAAGGACTACTATCTACTATCCCAAGGGTGAGAAATAGTACGGATAGTAATGGTAATAGTAATGGGTCAAAATAGTCATTAGTGGATAATTATGGTCATTAGTGAGTTAATTACATGTATTAATTAACAGAAAAGATGATTATTATTACTATTATGATTACTATTAGGCAGAAAATGATTACTATTACTATTATTTTTACTATTATGATTACTATTAGGATTACTATTATTACTATTATCAAAAATCCTTCTCCCTCTCCTACAAAACGAGAGAATCCTAATATCCTATGTTCACTGCCTTTACACGTGGCCTGCATCAGAGGGTGAGTTCGATAGTCAAATAGTAATGATAGTAATAGTAGTAGGATAGTAATAGTCTAGTAATAGTAATATGTGGTTTAAGTAAGGTTAGGTTAGGTTTAAGTTAGGTTAGGTTAGGTTAGGTTAGGTTTAGATTAAGTTAGGTTAGTTTAAGATAGTTTAGGATAGTAAAATAGTAGGATAGTAATAGTAGAATAGTCTAGTAATAGTCTAGTAATAGTAATATGTGGTTTAAGTAAGGTTAGGTTAGGTTTAGGTAAAGTTAGGTTAGGTTAGGTTGGGTTAGGTTAGGTTAGGTTTAGGTTAAGTAAAGTTAGGTTAGGTTTAGGTTAAGTTAGGTTAGTTTAAGATAGTTTAGGATAGTAGAATAGTAATAATAGTAATAGTAGAATAGTCTAGTAATAGTAATATGTGGTTTAAATAAGGTTAGGTTAGGTTCAGGTTAAGTTAGGTTAGTTTAAGATAGTTTAGGATAGTAGAATAGTAATAATAGTAATAGTAGAATAGTCTAGTAATAGTAATATGTGGTTTAAATAAGGTTAGGTTAGGTTTAGGTAAAGTTAGGTTAGTTTAAGATAGTTTAGGATAGTAGAATAGTAATAATAGTAATAGTAGAATAGTCTAGTAATAGTAATATGTGGTTTAAATAAGGTTAGGTTAGGTTTAGGTTAAGTTAGGTTAGTTTTAGATAGTTTAGGATAGTAGAATAGTAATAATAGTAATAGTAGAATAGTCTAGTAATAGTAATATGTGGTTTAAATAAGGTTAGGTTAGGTTTAGGTAAAGTTAGGTTAGTTTAAGATAGTTTAGGATAGTAGAATAGTAATAATAGTAATAGTAGAATAGTCTAGTAATAGTAATATGTGGTTTAAGTAAGGTTAGGTTAGGTTTAGGTTAAGTTAGGTTAGTTTAAGATAGTTTAGGATAGTAGAATAGTAATAATAGTAATAGTAGAATAGTCTAGTAATAGTAATATGTGGTTTAAATAAGGTTAGGTTAGGTTTAGGTAAAGTTAGGTTAGTTTAAGATAGTTTAGGATAGTAGAATAGTAATAATAGTAATATTAGAATAGTCTAGTAATAGTAATATGTGGTTTAAATAAGGTTAGGTTAGGTTCAGGTTAAGTTAGGTTAGTTTAAGATAGTTTAGGATAGTAGAATAGTAATAATAGTAATAGTAGAATAGTCTAGTAATAGTAATATGTGGTTTAAATAAGGTTAGGTTAGGTTTAGGTTAAGTTAGGTTAGTTTTAGATAGTTTAGGATAGTAGAATAGTAATAATAGTAATAGTAGAATAGTCTAGTAATAGTAATATGTGGTTTAAATAAGGTTAGGTTAGGTTTAGGTAAAGTTAGGTTAGTTTAAGATAGTTTAGGATAGTAGAATAGTAATAATAGTAATAGTAGAATAGTCTAGTAATAGTAATATGTGGTTTAAATAAGGTTAGGTTAGGTTTAGGTAAAGTTAGGTTAGTTTAAGATAGTTTAGGATAGTAGAATAGTAATAATAGTAATAGTAGAATAGTCTAGTAATAGTAATATGTGGTTTAAATAAGGTTAGGTTAGGTTTAGGTTAAGTTAGGTTAGTTTAAGATAGTTTAGGATAGTAGAATAGTAATAATAGTAATAGTAGAATAGTCTAGTAATAGTAATATGTGGTTTAAATAAGGTTAGGTTAGGTTTAGGTTAAGTTAGGTTAGTTTAAGATAGTTTAGGATAGTAGAATAGTAATAATAGTAATAGTAGAATAGTCTAGTAATAGTAATATGTGGTTTAAATAAGGTTAGGTTAGGTTTAGGTTAAGTTAGGTTAGTTTTAGATAGTTTAGGATAGTAGAATAGTAATAATAGTAATAGTAGAATAGTCTAGTAATAGTAATATGTGGTTTAAATAAGGTTAGGTTAGGTTTAGGTAAAGTTAGGTTAGTTTAAGATAGTTTAGGATAGTAGAATAGTAATAATAGTAATAGTAAAATAGTCTAGTAATAGTAATATGTGGTTTAAATAAGGTTAGGTTAGGTTTAGGTTAAGTTAGGTTAGTTTAAGATAGTTTAGGATAGTAGAATAGTAATAATAGTAATAGTAGAATAGTCTAGTAATAGTAATATGTGGTTTAAATAAGGTTAGGTTAGGTTTAGGTAAAGTTAGGTTAGTTTAAGATAGTTTAGGATAGTAGAATAGTAATAATAGTAATAGTAGAATAGTCTAGTAATAGTAATATGTGGTTTAAATAAGGTTAGGTTAGGTTTAGGTTAAGTTAGGTTAGTTTAAGATAGTTTAGGATAGTAGAATAGTAATAATAGTAATAGTAGAATAGTCTAGTAATAGTAATATGTGGTTTAAATAAGGTTAGGTTAGGTTTAGGTAAAGTTAGGTTAGTTTAAGATAGTTTAGGATAGTAGAATAGTAATAATAGTAATAGTAGAATAGTCTAGTAATAGTAATATGTGGTTTAAATAAGGTTAGGTTAGGTTTAGGTTAAGTTAGGTTAGTTTTAGATAGTTTAGGATAGTAGAATAGTAATAATAGTAATAGTAGAATAGTCTAGTAATAGTAATATGTGGTTTAAATAAGGTTAGGTTAGGTTTAGGTAAAGTTAGGTTAGTTTTAGATAGTTTAGGATAGTAGAATAGTAATAATAGTAATAGTAGAATAGTCTAGTAATAGTAATATGTGGTTTAAATAAGGTTAGGTTAGGTTTAGGTTAAGTTAGGTTAGTTTTAGATAGTTTAGGATAGTAGAATAGTAATAATAGTAATAGTAGAATAGTCTAGTAATAGTAATATGTGGTTTAAATAAGGTTAGGTTAGGTTTAGGTAAAGTTAGGTTAGTTTAAGATAGTTTAGGATAGTAGAATAGTAATAATAGTAATAGTAGAATAGTCTAGTAATAGTAATATGTGGTTTAAATAAGGTTAGGTTAGGTTTAGGTAAAGTTAGGTTAGTTTAAGATAGTTTAGGATAGTAGAATAGTAATAATAGTAATAGTAGAATAGTCTAGTAATAGTAATATGTGGTTTAAATAAGGTTAGGTTAGGTTTAGGTAAAGTTAGGTTAGTTTAAGATAGTTTAGGATAGTAGAATAGTAATAATAGTAATAGTAGAATAGTCTAGTAATAGTAATATGTGGTTTAAATAAGGTTAGGTTAGGTTTAGGTAAAGTTAGGTTAGTTTAAGATAGTTTAGGATAGTAGAATAGTAATAATAGTAATAGTAGAATAGTCTAGTAATAGTAATATGTGGTTTAAATAAGGTTAGGTTAGGTTTAGGTTAAGTTAGGTTAGTTTTAGATAGTTTAGGATAGTAGAATAGTAATAATAGTAATAGTAGAATAGTCTAGTAATAGTAGAATAGTAATATGTTGTTTGGGTTAGTATAAGATCGTTTGGAAATAATTAATAATAGTTTTAAAATAGTATATGATAGTTCAGAATAGTATAGTAATAGTATAATAGTCTAGAAATAGTATATAATAGTTATGAAAATTAATAAGATCTGAATATTTTATGATTTATTACTATTACTATTACTATTACTACTACTACTATTTTCTATCCTAGACTACTACTACTATCAGCACACTATTTACCACTACTATTAACCTACTATTAGACACCCAACACCACTACTATCCGTACCACTACTATCCGTACTATTACTATTACAGCTTCGAGGAGTGCGTCGAACTATTACTGAAGGCAGGCGCACGTACGGACATTGAGGCGAGGATGTGTTGGCCCGGACCACATAACCAAAATTGTGAACAGAGAGGAGGGACGACGTGTGAGTAGGATAGTAATAGTAGAATAGTCTAGAAATAGTACAAAATAGTTATTATTATCATTACTACTATTTTCCATCCCAGACTATTCTAACTATCACTACTATTTTTACTACTACTATTATACCACTATTCCACACCCAATACCACTACTATCTATACTACTACTATTACTACTATTTTTACTACTACTATTATACCAGTATTTAACACCCAATACCACTACTATCTATACTACTACTATTACTACTATTACTATTATTACTACTACTACTACTATCCATCCCAGACTACTCTAACTATCACTATTATTTTTACTACTACTATTATACCACTATTCCACACCCAATACTACTACTATCTATACTACTACTATTACTACTATTTTTACTACTACTATTATACCACTATTCCACACCCAATACCACTACTATCTATACTACTACTATTACTATTACTACTACTATTACTACTATCCATCCCAGACTATTCTAACTATCACTATTATTTTTACTACTACTATTATACCACTATTTAACACCCAATACCACTACTATCTATACTACTACTATTACTATTATTACTACTACTACTACTATCCATCCCATACTACTCTAACTATCACTATTATTTTTACTACTACTATTATACCACTATTCCACACCCAATACCACTACTATCTATACTACTACTATTACTACTATTACTATTATTACTACTACTATCCATCCCAGACTATTCTAACTATTACTATTATTTTTACTACTACTATTATACCACTATTCAACACCCAATACCACTACTATCTATACTACTACTATTACTACTATTACTATTATTACTACTACTATCCATCCCAGACTATTCTAACTATTACTATTATTTTTACTACTACTATTATACCACTATTCAACACCCAATACCACTACTATCTATACTACTACTATTACTATTATTACTACTACTATCCATCCCAGACTATTCTAACTATTACTATTATTTTTACTACTACTATTATACCACTATTCAACACCCAATACCACTACTATCTATACTACTACTATTACTACTATTACTATTATTACTACTACTATCCATCCCAGACTATTCTAACTATTACTATTATTTTTACTACTATTATTATACCACTATTCAACACCCAATACCACTACTATCTATACTACTACTATTACTATTATTACTATTTCTGAGGTTCCTGGCAACGATAGGTCAAGTGATAAGCTGCAAAATGCAATATATTATGCAATAGATGGAGATCAAGTAAGTCATTTATTCATTTATTTTATTCATTATTTATATTTATTCATTATTATTATTATTATTATTATTATTATTATTTTATTTTATTTTCTTATTTATTTATTTATTTATTGTTTCAGAAAAATATATTAAATTCAATAATTATATAAATTTACTACCACCACCACCACTACTACTACTACTACTACTACTATAACTATTACTACTATAACACATACTACACTACTAATACTATCACCACCATTTCTACTTATACTATTAACCTACTATTCCACACCCAACACTACTACTATTCACACTACTACTACTATTGGTACTATTATTACTATTACTATTCCAGGTAGACATCTTGGAGCTCCTAACACAGCAGGGAGACGACCATTGGTTACCATGGCAACAGAAGAGACCATTGTTACATATAGCTTGTGAGAGAGGCGCGTGGCAATGCGTCAAATATCTAGTTTTGGAAAGGTAAGATGTCGTTACGTCTATACGATTTGTCGGTCACTCGTAGGGTTTGCGGCGTTTATATTTATAGGGAAGGTGTGTTAATGTTTATTGTGTTTATATATTGATTTGTGTTTTATTTTGATTCTTGGTTTAAATGATATAATGAAAAATGTGGGGTTATATATTTTTTTATTTACTTTATTCTATGTCGAGTTGACGTTACGTTTATACGATTTGCTGGTCAGCCGTTGGGTTTGCGGCGTTTATATTTATAGGGAAGGTGTGTTAATGTTTATTGTGTTTATATATTGATTTGTGTTTTATTTTGATTAACCGTTTGGATATAATAAGCATATATATGTTTTATTGTATAATATTTCTTCCTGGTTTTATGTCTCGGTTGATAAAATTGACTCATTCTTTTTCATTTTCTCACTTTCTGACCCAACCAATCACTTTCTCCTTCTTATACAACCAAGATCAATCCTTTATCTACCACACCACCACAATTCAACCACGTAACCACACCCAATTAACCACAATCCTCACAGATACAACAACATTACCCAAAAACACGACTAAAATTTCTTGACCCGAGACAAAAACACATCATATTCTTTTTAATTTTCTCACTTTCTGACCCAACCAATCACTTTCTCCTTTTTACACAACCAAGACCAACCCTTTCCCTACCACACCACGAAAATTCAACCACGTAACCACACCCAATTAACCACAATCATTCCAGATCCGACGAAATCAACCAGTGTTACGACGAGTACTACCCGATACACCAAGCCTCTCTCCACCAAACCTGATTCCTTGAGCTTTTAATACAATGTGGAGCCGATACAAGCGCTAAGACCTGTACGCAGCAGATGACTGTCCTCCATGTTGTTTTCTTGCTTGGTAAAAAGGGTGCGGAGGATACCTTAGAGACAGTGAAGGTCTTAATGGCTAATGGTTTAAAAGAACATGTCAATACCGCAGATTCTTTAGGTAATACGTCCCTTCACGCGCTTATTGTGAGGTGAGTATAAGTATAAGTGACGCGAACTGTTGTTGTTGTTGTTGTTATTATTTCTGAAACGTATTTATTTCATGTAATTATTTGTTCCTAACTTACTTTAGCGTTCCTAACTTATTGTAAGGTTAGTATAAATGACGCGAACTGTTGTTGTTGTTATTGTTATTATTATTATTTATTTTTTATGATTATATTGTATTTATTTTTTGTTTTTTCATTATAATTATGATGAAATATTCTTATAATTATATATATTTATTTTTTTGGTTTATATAAATATTTATGAATGTCAAAAAACTATTATTATTTTCAGATTATTAATTATATTCATTATTTTGAATTATTTCCTAAAAATCTTTATATAAACACCGCCGAAAACACGCCGAAAATCAAATATTCTGAAATTATTCCTATGTTCCTAACACTATCTAACGTTCCTAACACCTTCTACATCTACTAACACCTTTTAAAACCTTCCTAACTCAGCCTAACCTTAACTTGCTCAGAAACCTTCCTAACTTATCGTAAAATAACCTAAACTAATCTAAACCTAACCTAACACTATCTAACACGTTCCTAACACCTTCTATTACCTTCCTAACAGGTATGCACTGGAAGAGGCTCGCTATGGCTATGACCAAGAGCCGCCGCCTTGGAATAAATGGGACATGTTATTAATAGTTAGATTCTTACTGCAAAATGGTGCGTCTGCCTCCATCAACCAGCCTGGAAATAGTGCGCTAGCCTGCGTACTTCGACAGGTAAATAGTAGTAGTAATAGTAATAGTAGGATAGTGTGGGTGATATATGATGTGTATTGACTATTTAGCTATACTTGTGTTGAGTTTTGTGTTTGTTGGTCTGGCTGTTTGATCAGAATTTTGAATTTTGTGGTGATATTTAAAATTGTTGTTAGTCTCCCACCCTCTCTCGTATTTTTTCATTTTCTCTCTCTCACTTTACCTACAATGTTCTCTTTAATATATAAGTTAGAGCTATCTTTAATCTAACACCCCACCAAAAATTAATCATATAGGCCTAGCCATTTATTCAGAATTTTTACTTTTCTAACAACATTCAAAATTATCACCACCCTCCCACCCTCAAAAAGAATAAAGTTATCTTACATTATCTCATTTTCTCACTTTCTCACAACACCTACAGCATTTTCCTTCATATACCAATTAGAGCTATATTTAATCTACCCCCCCACCAAAAATCACCCCCCCACCCCCAGCCAATCAGCTACAATCTTGACTTATATTAACAGGTCCGGGATTGGGAGTTCCGGTACGAGCTGTTAGACATGTTATTGAATTATGGTGGAAATCCGGATTTAGTTGGACGGGACGGATCGGTTCCTTTAATGGTTTGTCTCGTTCCTTTAATTAATAAGGACCCACTGCATCACTTTACGCACACTATGAAGGTATGTGTGTGTACGTTTTTTTTATGTGTACGTATATGCGTTTATTTTATTTTATTTTATTTTTTTTTATTATTGTTGTTATTTTTATTAATACGCACATGATGAAGATATGTGTGTGTGTGTGTGTACGTATTTTTTTATATATGTGTATGTGTACGTATTATTATTATTTTTAAATTGTTATGTATATATATATATTTTTTTATTATTATTGTTATCGTCATTATTACACACACGATGAAGGTATGTGCGTGTGTGTGTGTATGTATTATTTATATATATATGTGTGTAGCGTGTACGTGTTCTTCTTCTTATTATTATTAGTGTTATGTATATATACTTATTATTATTATTATTATCATCATCATCAGCCTAAACCTAACCTAACCTAAACCTCCCCCCCCCCCCCTTACAGGTCTTCTACTTGAGCTGTGTGCGGTTGTTATGCCGTTATGGCGCTAACCCAAACTGTTCCTCCCGCTCTAACCTGACGCCTCTTCACGTCCTGATGTTCACTGCCTCTGAGAACACCGCATTATCGAGAGAGGCCGAGAAAGCAGCTGCGTTTTCCTTCATAAGACAGCTGTTGGTGATTCTATTGCAACATGGATTGGACCCTAATGTGCGGTAAGGATGTGTGTGTGTGTGTATGAAGTGTGGTTGTGATATGTTGTGTGTACGTATAGTTGTGGCTGTTTTTGTACGGGTGTGTGTAATTTTTTTTTTGTCGTGTGGTGGAAAAAGATTATATGTTTTGGTTAATATGACTGATTGTGTTTGTTGTATTAAAACACCGATTGGATGTTTATGTGCGGTAAGGATGTGTGTATGTGTGTACTGGTTTGTGTATGTGTGTGTTGTGTGCGCGTCTAGTTATGACTGTTTTTGTACGGGTGTGTGTAATTTTTTTGTCGTGTGATGAAAAAAGATTAAACATTTTGGTTAATATATAAGCTTCTATTCATCATATTAAAACACCGCTTAGATGTAAACCTTTGGAAAGAATGTGTGTATGTGTGTACCGGTTTGTGTACGTATATGTCGTGTGTACGTTTAGTTATGACTGCTTTTGTACCGGTATGTACATATATTTGTCTTAATTTGTTGATAAAATTATTATACATTTTCATTTATACAACTGATTCTATTTGTTGTATTAAAACACCAATTTGATCTAAACATACACAAAAGATGTACGTATACACACATAGATTTACATACATATATCTCATGTACGCATTGAGCTATGACTGTTTTTGCACGGCTATGTACATATATTTTTCATAATTTGAGGTGAAAATGATTATACATTTTCATTCATACAGGCGCTTCTAATCATCCTATTAAATCACCAATTGGACTAAAACATACACAAAGGATGTACGTATATACATATAGATTTACGTACATATATATCATGTACGTATCGAGCTATGACTGTTTATATAACCACACGTACACATCCCCAGGTTTTCACAGAGGACCCAGCACATTTTACTCTCCTTAATGGACATGGTACAGAATGCAAGGTCACCCAATGACCTTGAACACGTGTGTGACCTGACCTTGACCTTACTACAACATGGCGCTGACCCCAATGTGAATATATCTACAACAGAACCAATGATTTGTCACTCAGTCTAGTGTGTTCTTGAAAAAATGCTCAAATCAGGTATGGACTCACTTTCACTTTCATTTTCATTTTCATTAATTTTTATTCACTTTTATTCATTTTTATTCACTTTTATTTTCATTTTCATTCATTTTTATTCATTTTTAGTAACTTTCATTTTCATTTTTATTCACTTTCATTTTCATTTTTATTCACTTTTATTAATTTTTATTCATTTTTAGTCACTTTCACTCACTTTCATTTTCATTTTTATTCACTTTTATTCACTTTCATTTTCATTTTTATTCACTTTCATTTTCATTTTTATTCACTTTTATTCACTTTCATTTTCATTTTTATTCACTTTTATTCACTTTCATTTTCATTTTTATTCACTTTCATTTTCATTTTTATTCACTCATTTTCATTTTTATTCATTTTTATTCACTTTCATTTTCATTTTTATTCACTTTCATTTTCATTTTTATTCACTTTAATTTTCATTTTTATTCACTTTTATTCACTTTCATTTTCATTTTTATTCAGTTTTAATCACTTTTATTCATTTTTATTAACTTTTATTTTAATTTTTATTAATTTTTATTCATTTTCAGTCTCACTTTCATTTTCATTTTCACTCATTTTTATTCACTTTCATTTTCATTTTCATTCACTTTTAATCACTTTTAATCACTTTTATTCATTTTTATTCATTTTCATTCCTAAAATAAGTTGTTAGTTTATTGTTTATTGTTGTTAGTTTATTTATTTATTTATTTATTTTTAGTTTTTATAATGTTAAATAATGATTAAAAATGTTGATTATTATTTACTATTATTTTTATTTATTTATTTTTTTTTTTTTTAATTATTATTATTACTATTATTATTATATTTTTGATTATGTTTAATATTAGAAAAATTATTCCTCCTCCTCCTCTTCCTCTTCCTCCATTCCCAAAATTACTATTACTTAAATATTTTACTATTATTCCCATTTAAAATCCTGTATTACTATCACTACTACTATTATTACTACTACTACTATTACTATTCCAGGTCTTATACTACAAATTTTCTCTATCATTTATACTATTATACCCATTTCAGGTCCTGTATTACTATTACTATTACTACTATTACTACTATTACTATCCCAGGTCTTATACTACTACGTGCATTTATACTATTATACCCATTTCAGATCCTGTATAACTATTACTATTACTATTACTACTATTACTATCCCAGGTCTTATACTACTACGTGCATTTATACTATTATACCCATTTCAGGTCCTGTATAACTATTACTATTATTACTATTACTACTATTACTATCCCAGGTCTTATACTACTACGTGCAGTTACTAATACGTAAAGAGGAACTACTGAACGACTCTGAGCAACGATTCGCTAAGCTCCTCAACATTTACTACCAAGCCATGAACCACACTGAGCTGAACCAATGTTTAAAAATACTCTATACACAAACTTCTCTTGTGCCTATGAAACCACAGCTGGCACAGGTGTTAAGGTTAAGGATCTGGCTATGTGTTGGTACTAAGTTTGTTAAGTTAGGTGAAGTTATAGTCAAGTTATAGTGGTTTAGGTTGAAAATTTTTTTGGGGAGTTGATATTTTTGCTATATTTTTTTCCATGAGTCATTTTTTGTGATTAAAATTTTTGGGGGTTATAGTAATAGTTAGTTGTTCTCAAGGATGTTATAGTTAGGTTAAGGATCTGGCTGTGTGTTGGTAGTAAGTTTGTTAAGTTAGGTTAAGTTATAGTCAAGTTATAGCGGTTTAGGTTGAAACATTTTTTGGGGAGTTGATATTTTTGCTATATTTTTTTCCTTGGATCATTTTGTAGTTAAATTTTTTGGAGTTATAGTAATAGTTATAGTTATTCTCAAGGATGTTATAGTTAGGTTAAGGATCTGGCTATGTGTTGGTACTAAGTTTGTAAAGTTAGGTTAAGTTATAGTCAAGTTATAGCGGTTTAAGTACAAACATTTATAATTTTATCGGGTATTTTTCTCGGAAATACTTTTTTCAATTCAATTTTTAATGGTTATAGGTAAGGTTATAGTAGTCGTTACAGGTGTTATAGTTAAGTTAAAGGTGTTAAGTTACTATCAACACCAAGGTTATAGTTATAAGTAAAGTTATAGTACAAATATAACTAACCATATCCTAACTTTAAAAAATTTTCCCCGGAATCTAGTCGGAAAAATAAATGTCGGGTTATAAATGATGATAATAGTAATAGTAATAGTAGTAATAGTCTAACACCCCCTCCCCCCTTCCCCCCCATTCCAGGGATCTGTACACACAGCCGCGCGCACTCAAGCAGATCTGCCGTGTGCGTATTTACGACGCCCTACAGAGACGTACACAAGAGAGAGTGAACAAGCTGCCATTACCACCCATGTTAAGAGAATATTTACTCAGTTTTGAACTGTAAATGTTTGTATGTTTCCCTAATTTACTCATTACTCATCAGGCTTGGGGGGGTGAGGGAGGGGTGGAGGGATGGAGGAAAGAATGAGGTATCTCTCCATGTTTTCATTTTTCCTCCCTTTCCTCCGGTGATGGAGATATAGAGGAAAATGTCTCGACTTCTCTCTCGCTTTCATTTTTTCTCTCATTTTTCAAGCCAAAATGTTTTAACTTATTTGTAATTTACTCATTACTCATTAGACTTGGAGAGACTTTCTTGGTATGGAGAGATGGAGGAAAGAATTACCTATCTCTCCATACCTCACTCTTTTCTTTCCTCCATCTACTTTATGAGATATGGAGGAAAATGTCTCCATCTCTCTCTCCATTTTCATCTATGTTAGCCATACATTATCTCATTTTTTATCTCACTCATTATAGTTGGAGAGACTTTCTTGGTATGGAGAGATGGAGGAAAGAATGAACTATCTCTCCATATATACATTTTCTCTCCCTTTCCTCCGATTTTGGAAATATTAAGGAAAAAAAAAAATCCCTCCACCGTTCTAGTCCAAAAAATATTATCCTAGAATTAAGTTTTCAAAATGTTTTTATTTTTATAATTTCTGAGGAAAGTAATATATATGGAGGAAATTTGGAAAGATGGAGAGAAAGAGGAAAGGTCTCTCCATCTCTCCCTACCCCCCTAACCCCCCCTTTCCTCCACTTAAGAGAGATATGGAGGAAAATCTCTCCAGTTTTCCATTTTGAGGTCAATTTTGGGGGTAAATTATTGTTTTATTTCGATGTGGAGAGAATTTGTTCAGGTCTCTCTCTCTCTCTCTCTCTCTCTCTCTCTCTCTCTCTCTCTCTCTCTCTCTCTCTCTCTCTCTCTCTCTCTCTCTCTCTCTCTTTCTCGCTCTCTCTCTCGCTCTCTCTCTCTCTCTCTCTCTCGCTCTCTCTCTCTCTCTCTCTCTCTCTCTCTCTCTCTCTCTCTCTCTCTCTCTCTCTCTCTCTCTCTCTCTCTCTCTCTCTCTCTCTCTCTCTCTCTCTCTCCTCTTCAATTTGATATTAAAAAAATGGCATTATTATTATTATTATTATTATTATTATTTATTATCATTATTGTTATTTTTAATTATTATTATTGTACATAATAAAAATAATATTAATAAAAGAATAATTTAATAGCAACAATTAAGCATTATAAATATTAATAGATTATATATATATAGAATTATTATTATTATGATTATAAATATATACATTTATAAATATAATTATTGTGTGTGTATGTATGTATGTATGTATGTATGTATAAGTGTGTACGTGTGTGTGTGTGTACGTATATATATGTGTATGTATGTGAAATAAAAAAAGATATAAGGATTTGTGTATTAATCATAGTAGTAGTAGTAGTAGTAGTGGTGGTGGTGTAGTAGTAGTGGTGGTGGTGGTGGAGTAGTAGTAGTAGTAGTAGTGGTGGTGGTGGTAATAGTAGTAGTAGAAATAATAGTAGTAGTAATAATAGTATATATATGTAATTCAAAATAGTCTGACCTTCTTTCTGATCACACACACACACACACACACACACACACCCTGGCCCAGAATCTCCAAATTTTGAAATGCGCCTTGGTAGAAATATATCAATAGGCCTAACAAATGTTCATAGAGGCTTAGTGAATTATGTTTTTTTCATCAAAATTAGGGTTAGGGAGGGTGGGCCTAGAATTTTTTTATTATTATTATTATTATTATTATTATTTTTTTTTTTTTTACATTAAAATGGTACCGGCTAAGGGGGAAAAAATGAAGGTTTGGTTATTGATTCCAATATATAAACAAAAAATAATATTGTCTGAACTTCACCTTTCAAGAGAGAGAGAGAGAGAGAGAGAATTATTGAAATAGTATAACACATTCTCACCAACGAAGTAAATAAATAAGCTTATATAAGTTTTTAACCTAAAAGTTAGGCACCTGCCGTATCTATAAGCGATCACTCTAAGGATACGGCATTCGTTAGGTTCTGGTTAGACTAGGTTAGGTACGGTTTGGTTCGGTTATATAAGCTTTTTATATTTTATCACCCAAAAGTTAGGCACGTGCCGTATCTATAACTGTATGTATGGTAATAAGAGCAGGATATAGGTAATAAGGGAGTAATAATTGGGTTAACATAAACTACCTTGTACAAGCCTCCAGACCATTTGTAGCTTCCTTTTTTTTGCTGATATTTTTAGATTAGGATGTGATCTATATATTTATTTACTTATTTATCTATATAATTATCTAGTTATCTATTTATTTGTCAATTTATCTGTCTCTACAGGTGAAGTTTTCGACAAATTCTCTCTTTCTACCTCTATTTCTCTCTTTATTTCTCTATTTCTATAAAGATTTATATTCAATTTTTTTTGTTCTTATTTAATCATTAATGTTTGACTTCTATTATTGCCTCATTTCATATATATTCAATGTTTTATATATCTCTAATATCTACTTTAGTTTCCCCTTAAATCCCAACTTGGACTTGAACTTGGGATGCAGAAAATATATGCTTAAACACAACACATCACAAAAATAACTCCATAACGCTACTTTATAAATGATACATGTTATACTATTTATAAGTCTTTTCATTTTATTAGTTTTTCTGTTTGTTTACAAAATAATTCAGGGTCTACAACAGTATCATTCACTCATAAATATGTCTCCCACACATTAATTACTCATTCTAATCACCCTTTTAATATATCATTAAATGCAACACAGTTTTTTTTCATATTTTTTCACACCCAGACACACCCTATCACACCACACATAGTCAAATAACTGTAAAATGTATACGAGTCAGTGGTGCTGTTAATATGGCTAAATAATATAAAAAAAATAGAAGAGGAATTGATAATATGAAACAATTTATAGAGATAATATAATAAATTTAATATGAAATGTAATTTTGATAAGTAATTTTCCTCTGTTTTTTTTTTTTTAATATCAAAACATCTATAAAATCTCACCTAGGCCTCCCTACCAGGACCAATCCAGTTTCTGGGAACCCCTCTACCTTGGACCTTTGCCTGGGGAATGGCCCTCTCCTCCTCACCACTATAACAACTGGCCCTTACATGGGGAGTGACCAACTTCCTGTTGTCATTTCCTTCCCTTCAATACCAACACCCCCTCCTTCATCACGCAGACCTCGTTGGTCCTTTAAAAAGGGAGACGGGCTCTTTTCAAAAAGAGATTAATTCAAAAACTCCTCCCACCATCCTCCCTTCACAAAGTCAAATTCAATACCTTACAGACACCTTGGTGGATGTAGGGTCCCACCACTTTCACCTCGTCACTTCCCGTCCCTCCAGCTCCTTCCGGGTCCCCTGGTGGTCCCGAAGGTGTGCAGCAGCCCTTCAGGCCAAACGACATGCCTTTGACATGTGGCGTAAGAATCCCATCCCTCCCCTTCGCAGTCGCTTCAGACATTTAGAGGCCCAGTGCAAGCGTGTTATTCTTGATGAGAAACGTTCTGCATGGGCCTCCTTTTGTGCCTCCCTGTCCTTTTCTTCCTCAGTCTCCCAGGCTTGGTCTTTCTTCAGGAAGATGGTTCACCCTCAGCCCCCTCTTACCTTCCCGTTAACTAGTAACGGTGTCCTCCTTGTCAACAACGTCCAAAAAGCCGAGTGCCTTGCCTCCAACATACACACTGTCCTCGGCTCCCTTGACCCTATACCTCCACCTGTGTTACCTCCTTCTTCACACAGCCACACAATTAGCACAGCTATAACTCCCCAGGAGCTTTCATCAGCTTTACAAGCACTGTCTGCTGGGAAGGCGACGGGGCCGGACAATGTCCCGAATGAGTTTCTTCGCCGCCTCCCAGATCCTCTGATCTTCCTCCTCCTGAACGTGTTCAACGCCAGCTGGCAGTCTGGCACGTTCCCTTCTGTGTGGCGTAATGCCATCACAATTCCTATTCTCAAACCTGGCAAGGACCCGTCGGAGGCTTCCTCCTACAGGTCCATCAGTCTACTCTCTAACTTCAGTAAGGTATTAGAACACATAGTGCATGACAGACTAACATGGTGGTTGGAACACAAACACCTTCTTCCCCCTAACATGTTTGGCTTCCGTCCTCACCAGGGCACCCTGGATGCCCTGCTCCAGCTAGAGCACCACATTCAGGAAGGATTTAACCACAAGCAATTCACTCTGGTAGCTTTTCTTGATCTCAAAGGAGCTTTTGACTCCTCTTCACTTAATGCCATTATTGAAAAACTTTCCCGCCTGGGACTCAATGGTTCCCCACTCAATTGGGTTCAGTCCTTCCTGTCTTCCAGGTCCTTCTCTCTGGTGATAGGTAACTCCTACTCTAGGTCTTACCCAGTCACCAGAGGTGTCCCACAGGGTTCTCCTCTCAGTCCTCTCCTTTTCAATGTCTTACTTTCAGACTTTCCCTCTTCTCCATGCACACATGCACTCTTATATGCTGATGACATTTCCCTCCTTTCCTCTGCTTCCACTATCCAGGAGGCTCAACTTAACCTTCAACGTGGGCTTGATGCCATAGACTCTTGGACATCACGTTGGGGCCTAACGGTGAGTGCCCAGAAGTCTAGCCTTCTGTGCTTCACCAGAAGGCGAATACCCAACATACCTGTGATCACCATCAAAGGTTCACCCATTCCCTTCAAAACCCAACATAAGTTTCTAGGTATAGTAGTGGACGGCCCCCGTCTAACCTGGAGCCGTCACATACACTACCTGGTGACCTCATGTCTTAAAAGACTAAACTTAATGAAGTCCCTGGCAGGGGTCAAGTGGGGTGCGGACAGGCATACCCTCCTTCGTTTCTATTGTGCCTATATCCGGAGTCGCTTAGACTACGGATGTGAGGTTTATGGGGCGGCCTCACCTTCACTTCTCCATAAACTGGATATCATTCAAAACACAGCCATGCGTATAGCCCTGGGAGCTTTCAGGTCCTCCCCAGTCACAGCCCTTCAGGCAGAATCCTCCCTATCCTCACTGTCACACCGACGCTCCACCCTCCTTGTCCGCACCTACACCAAACTTGCATCCTCACCTAGCTGCCACGCCCTCCACTCCCTCCTCCTCCGACAGAGTAGGGCACCACTTCTTGGCCCCCTACCATATCAAGCCCACACACCATTTGTAGAAAGAGCCCTCTCCTTCTTTGCCTCCCTCCGGGTGACCCCCCCCCCCTCCTTTCTCACTCTCGAGAAGACTTCCCCTTTGGGCCCTTGGTTTCCCCTCTCCTCCTTAATATCCTTGACACTGCACACAGACACACAATGGTCAAAGGCACACTGTCCGGTGCAGGGCAGGATAATTTTCAACAACCTCCTGCACACTCACTACCACAACTCCCTCCACATATACACTGACAGCTCCCGCCTCCCAACACCTCCCTCTGTTGGAGCTGCTATGTATGTCCCAGTACGTAACACTGCCACTGCCTGGAGGCTTCCGGCCTCTGCCTCCATTCTGACGGCAGAACTCTTTGCCATCAGAGAGGGCCTCAGGTTTGCCACCACACTCACCTCCCCTTGCTCAGTCACTCTCTTCTCAGACTCCCTCTCAGCCCTCCAACTCATCCGGCACCACCGCCCCAAAACACACCACTCCCTCTGCTTCACCATTCACCACTTTCTTCTCCAACTGTCCTCTTCTGGCTTCTCCATCCACCTTCAGTGGGTCCCCTCACACGTCGGCATCATGGGTAATACAGTGGCCGATAGAGCGGCAGCGGAAGCACACTCCCACCCCTTCCCCATACACCTCCCCACTGACCAGACTGACTCACTGACTAACCTCCACACAGCCTGTAGACTACACTGGGACACAGACCTGACTAACGCCCTACAGTACACCTCACTTGGACGCATTAGACAAGACACACGACACCACTGGTGGACCTACTCTCCCAGCCGTGCCCTTGACACTGCCGTCACCAGACTCAGAATTGGACACAGCCGCCTAAACTCCCACCTACACAAGCTGGGCATGACTGATGACCCCCACTGCCCTTGGTGCCCTACACAACCAGACACCCCAGAACACCTCCTACTTCACTGTCCTCGTCACCACTCCCACCGCATGGCACTCCTTCACTCACTGTCGTCTCTCCACATCCGCAGACCAACAATAACAGACATCTTAAGTGGCTCTCAAGATCCTGGCCTGGCCTTCAAAGTACTCAAACACACCAGGACCTTCCTCCAAAGGACAGGTCAACTCAACAGGATCTGATCCACTCATTCATCTGCAACCTGCACTTTTGGGGCACTAGAAGCTGTGGCACCACAGCCTGCACGGCCCCATCAAATTCCCAAGAAGAAGAAGAAGAGACAGAAGGTTAGATATACATAATTAACGCCATTACACTGCTTCATTAAGGTAATTATATATATCTTACCCATTAATTAGGGGTTGGAATGGGTTAATGGGTGGCTGTAATGAGATATACAAGTAGATGATGATGATTGAAAGACTGGAGGGGCTAAGAAGGAATGATTTCTTGATCATGGACCACAGAGAAAGTAGAAGCCACTCATATAAGATTTTTAAGCATAGATCACGACTAAACATTAGGAAATATTACTTTGCAAACAGAATTGTTGATGAGTGGAACAACCTGCCTAGAGAAGCAGTACAGGCCGAATCAGTGAATAGTTTTAAGGCAAAGATTGACCCATTGATAAGGCAAGTGGGGGGGGGGGGGGGGGGGGGGCATTATATGAGCCAGCGCAGGCTTACTGCCCCAATCCTGAACCGACCACCTCAAGATTGACTCTGAGGTGGAGTTTGGTAAGACATATACAATTACCGCCATTACACTGCATCATTAAGGTATAATTATAAGCTGTACGAGGCTGTTAAGTGACTATATAAAAATAATCTTAAAGAGAAAATACGGTATTATTTTACATTTTCACCAGAATGCTCTAGAGAATATTATCCAAGTGCTTAGAGATACGGCAGTCCTACCCCCTGTGGTCATCCGCTATTGGTACGGCAGTATGCCTTATTATTGACCTGGTAAAGCATCTTTCTAGTTATTTTATGTTAGGTATGGTTTGGTTTGGTTATGTAAGTTTTTGACCCCATAGCTAGGCAACTGTCGTACCTATATGGGACCACTGTAAGGATACGGCACTCATTATGGTTATAATAGGTTAGGTTAGGTCCGGTTTGGTTCGGTTGAAATATAAAAAGCTTATATAACCGAACCTAACCGTACCTAACCAAACCTAATATAACTGGCTGCCGTACCCCTAGTTGTACAGCTGCCGTACCTCTAATTACTGCCTACTTGTAATGTTGTTTTAAGCTGTTTTATATGCTGTTTAATGCTGTTTTAATGCTATCTTACTAAACATGAAAGGCTTACTCAACAGATACATGAATTCGGGGAGTCAATACGTACATGAATTCTAGGAGTCAATACATACATGAATTCTAGGAGTTGACTGTTAGGTTGTATAGAATCATTTAAACAAGAGATTTTAGAAAGAATTATATCTAGTACTTACGCGATGCAATGTTTTCTTGTCTCTCGGAGGTTTTGTCAACTTGTGTCGATGAAAATGTTGCTGAAAGACGTCAACTCGGCCTGTAAGATAAATAATAATAATAATAATAATAACTAAGCTCAACAATAGTTCCCCAAGACTCTTATATAAAACACATTTCAACACAACCGCATTGATTACAGTGAAAAATACGAGACACTACAATATAACCAGTGATAATCAACTTAGCTCCCCCACTACCAACACATTTTCTCATTTTACATCAAGAAACATTTTTACCAGTAACTCAAATTGATCACTACACCACAATATCTGTTATCATCATCCTGAGCAGCTACTATCATTGTCTTATCTAAAGGTACAGTTCTCGCCGGCATCTTATCTGAACACATCTCTTGAAGGTATTGATGTTTTGATCTGATACAGCTTAACACACCCTGATACACCCTAGAAATGTGATGTGTAGACTGACTTGAGATGAAATATAATGCGTGATAATACTATACTTTATTACCACTATTTATTATATTGATTCTGGTGAGTAATTGGTGTTATTTATATCATATACCTAATTATTATATGACTAAAGTTGGATTATTTTTTAGATATAACCAAACCTAACCTTGTTCATGGCTGTTAGGTTAGAATAATGACATTATTATTATATAGTGATTAAGTTTACAATATGAGAAACTCAAAATTCATAATAATTAATATGATAAGTACTTTCAATAAATCTAATTCATCTGGTGGCAAGTTTGTGTCTATAGAAGCACATGGTATGGTGTGAGTATGTCAGTTTGGACAATATTTTTAGTGAGGATAAATTATTCAGGTAGTCATAAAGCAGAAATTTTGTTTAGGTAAGCCATTTATCTTGTCTGGCAGGCCCTGAGTCTTGTCAACGTAGGCTTCTGGAAGCTATTGGCAACACAGTTAGAAGTATGAGAGTACTATGCTGTACCTTCCACCTTGATAGAGGAATGAAGGAACTTGCACTAGGATGGCATGTAGGAAAGGCATTAATAATTCGACACCTTCCAGGATGGCTCTGCGAGGGGTCCGAGTGGTGGAGATGGCAGGGTTGGCTCCGGCTCCATTCTGCGGCATGATTATGGCAGATTTTGGTGCAAGTGTTGTCCGGATTGACAAGGTGAGAATAATGGCGGAATAACTGGCGAACAAATACAAAACCTAAATTTTGACCCTTGAGGACATTCACCAGGCGTGCCAATGATACCACCTGGATAATGCACATCAGAATCTTAAGTGGTCTTGATAATCTGTGTGGATCACATGAATATATGTCAATGTTGCCCACAGACTGCAGGACCTGACCAAGACCGGCTGGGACGATAGATGGATAGATATTAGATCCGATAGATAGATAGATATTAGATAAGAAAGGAAATAGATATTATGTTTGTGTGTGCGTGTGTCTGTCTGTCAGTCTGTGTGTGTGTGTGTCTGTGTGTGTGTGTCATACTGCCTACATAATGTGTGTATATATATATATATATATATATATATATATATATATATATATATATATATATATATATATATATATATATTTATATTGTGTGTATATATATATATATATATATATATATATATATATATATATATATATATATATATATATATATATATTATATATATATATATATATATATATATATATATATATATATATATATTAAAGATATATATATATATATATATATATATATATTAAAGATATATATATATATATATATATATATATATATATATATATATATATATATATATATATATATATATATATATATATATATATATATATATATATATATATATATATTATATATATATACAGTGGAACCTTGACTTACGAGTGGCCCAACATACAAGTTTTTTGAGACACGAGCCGTCACTCGGTCGATTTTTTGTTTTGAATTGCGAGCCAAAATTTGAGGTACGAGTCAGCGTCAGGACTGCGTTCACTAGACAATACTGCTACAGTAGCAAACCCACAGGAGCTTAGTGCCAACATATAAAAAATTATAGTTTGTTACCATGAAATGCTTATTTATTATAATTAAACAAAATATTACAAACCTCTAATCTTGTCACCAAGCAATACGGAGCGTGCAGTATTGTATTAGTGAACGCAGCCATATGCCCGCCCAGCTTTCCCGTGCAAAATTCGTTCTCTGCTTGTGTTTACCTCGCCGCGTAAGGATCTTTGTTGTGCTCGCGTTCTGTACTTTTGTGCATTTATTTTACCAAACTTCTTGTTTGTAACCATGGGTCCTAAGAAAGTGAAAGGAAAGGACAGCGGTGCAAAGAAGAAAAGGATGATGTCTATCGAAATAAAGCGTGAAATCATTGAAAAACACGAGCAAGGTGTGCGAGTAATTGACTTGGCGAGGCAATACGAGCGCAGTACTTCTACGATATGTACCATATTGAAGCAGGAGGAGTCGATAAAGGCTATAACACCAGCCTAGGGCGTTAAAATAATTTCTAAGCTCCGGATCTCTGTCCATGAAAAGATGGAGAATCTGCTATTGATGTGGGTGAGCGAGAAGGAGCTTGAGGGAGATACCGTGACGGAGGGTATCACCTGCGAGAAGGCACGAGCCATTTATGCTGATTTGCTTTACATTCTCTTTTATTATGTTTTTATACAATATTTGTTATTTATAAATACATTTTTCTTATTTAAAAACACGTAACAAAAAATTGGATGGTATTTTGTGGGCTGGAACGGATTAATGGCATTTCAATTAATTTCAATGGGGAAAATTGATTTGATATACAGTGGAACCTTGACTTACGAGTTTAATTCGTTCCGTGACCGAGCTCGTAACTCAATTTGCTCGTATATCAAATCAATTTTCCCCATTGAAATTAATTGAAATGCCATTAATCCGTTCCAGCCCCCAAAATACCACCCAATTTTTTGTTACGTGTTTTTAAATAAGAAAAATGTATTTATAAATAACAAATATTGTATAAAAACATAATAAAAGAGAATGTAAAGAAATAAAGCATAAATGGCTCGTGCCTTCTCGCAGGTGATACCCTCCGTCACGGTATCTCCCTCAAGCTCCTTCTCGCTCACCCACATCAATAGCAGATTCTCCATCTTTTCATGGTCAGAGATCCGGAGCTTAGAAATTATGT
>JAXIVD010001668.1:0-2500 GCA_036785275.1 Cancer borealis
GGGTGGAGTGAGGTGGAATAATGAACGAGGCTGGAGAGGGAGGAAAGGGGGGAGGGAAGAGGTTATAAATAAAGGTAAAGTAAGTAGCTGCACGTGATGGAAGGAGGGACAGAGAGAGAGAGAGAGAGAGAGAGAGAGAGAGAGAGAGAGAGAGAGAGAGAGAGAGAGAGAGAGAGAGAGAGAGAGAGAGAGAGAGAGATGCTTAAGTTAGAGTGTCAAGATGAACCCAAACTTCCCACACCTAACCTTACTTACATAACTTAAGTAGACAAATGGTATTACTTATAACTGTATCACGGCCTTCACAAAACCTCATTAACTAACTACAGAATAAAACTTAAACAAAATATTGAGGTTTTGCATAATTATGAGGTTGAGTCTCTTGGTGGGGTTCAGAATTAAGGTTTCAGAATTTACTTGATATAATAACTTCATCATTATCACATCCATTTTCTGATATCTTAACGGTCCTGTAATCCCATGACAGCTTAAGTTAGGTTAGCTTAGGTTAAGTTAGGTTAGGTTAGATTCTTGATAGCAATAATTGTAATGCTAGTGGTGAGGCTTCGTGGTGTGGGTGAAGGAGGAGAAGTGATGAAGGCGGTGGCTTTGTAAGGAGTGTCTGTCTGTCTGTATGTATGTATGTATGTATGTATGTATGAATACCCGCGGTGTCCTTAGAAGGTGAAGAGCACTGCATTGATACTCTTCTCTTTTATTCGCTCTCTCTATCTCTCTGTTAGTGTGTTGAAGTGTGTCTGTCTCTATTATGTGTTGACTTGCAAGAAGGATTAGGATTAGGATCTGTTTTGTATTAATTTAGTGTAATTTTTTGTGTCGTAAAAAAAAGGAATGTATTTTTATTATCACATAGATCTTGTTCTTATAAATTTGCTGTGGCCAATTTTCATAATTTCACGTGTACCATTTTTTTTTGGTATCCTTGCATAGAACACTGTCATTATCATTTTCTTTTTTCATTTTTTTTCATAGCATCTGTTCGTCATCTCACCGGCAATGCTGTGATAATGGTGCTGCAGGCTGTTCTGAGGTGAGTTGAGGGTTGTGCTGTTACTAATGTTCCGTGTTATCGACTGAGTGATGTGATGCATAGACGATAAGGTGTAGAAGGGGGAACAGATGGGATGCAGCAGGGGACGGATGGACGCCTCATGCAGAACACTGTGTTGCCGGGGAATGTGTAATTTCGCTGGAGGTATGTTGCTTATATTTAGACGCCTCCAAAAAACAAAAAAAAAGTGAACAAAAAATATATGTAACAAAAAAAAAACTAACAAAACCAAAAAAAAGTAAAAAAAAAAAAAGTAAAAAATTAGTAACCAAATAAAACAAAAAAATATAAACTTTAGTAAGAAGAAAAAATAAGTGAAGAGAAAATAGAGTAGAGCAAGAGGAGGAGGAGGTGGAGGAGGAGGAGGAGGAGGAGGAGGAGAGGAGGAGGAGGAGGAGGAGGAGGGAGGAGGAGGAGGAGGAGGAAAAGAAAGAAGGAAGAGAAGAAGAGAAGAAAAATAAAAGCAAGACAAGATTCTCCCTGGTGACTTCTTCTTGGGTTGTAGTTAATTGCAAGATGAATGTGTGAAAGGCTTCGATTCAGGTGACTTTTTAATGGGAGGGCGCGGAAGAGGAGGAGGAGGAGGAGGAGGAGGAGGAGGAGGAGGAGGAGAAGGAGGAGGAGGAGGAGGAGGAGGAGGAGGAGGAGGAGGAGGAGGAGGAGGAGGAGGAGACGAAGGAGGAGATGTAGTGAACGAGGAAGGAGAGATGAACGAGATTGTGGGGATGATGGTGTTGGCTTAGCAAGATAATGATAATGATAATAATAGTTAAATTGATGATAATGATGATAATAATTGGTGATAGTAATAATAATGGTAATAACACATAATAATGATAATAATAATAATAATGTTAATAATAATATAACACAGGTGAGGAAAAGGGAAAGATAGAGGGAAGAGTCCAAAGGCAGGACAAAGACACGAGGGGAAACATGATGAATTAGAACGAAGATCACCTATTATCACGACCTGTTGTGAGGGAAGGAAATAAAGGAAGGAAAGGCCACAAACAGACGAAATGAAGGACGTTTAAGGGGAAGATCTACAGACAGAGGAGCAAGAGGAAACAGAAGGAATAATGAAGTAGGCAGGCAGGAGGAAAGTGAGGTTAGGGAGGGTAGGATAGGGCGGTAAGGGAAGGGGTGGAGGCGGAAGGAGGGCTGGAGAAGGCCGGGAAGGGGAGGTGGAGGAGGCAATATTAATGCAATTAAATCGGTCAACCCGAGCGTGACACACACATTCCGTTCGGCCGAAAAGGTTCCCGAGCTGAGTTCTCCCTTAATGGCAGCTCAGACTGTGATGACTGCCAGCCCGCCTCCCCTCTACACCGCTAAGCCACCCAAGGGGACTGGCTCTCCACCTGGTAAGGCACCCAGTCACTCCTTGGCAACCCTTCCGTATATGTGGGACCCTCTAATCTATAA
>JAXIVD010001668.1:12500-20000 GCA_036785275.1 Cancer borealis
TATCCATCTCTTCATCCACATCCTCATATACCACAGTTCCCATTCTTCTTCAACTTTGTTCTTAAACCTTCCCTTTCCTCCTCTTCCCCAACCTTCCCTCACAAGCACCCCCCTTCTCCCCCCCTTTGCCTGCTGCCGGTTGGGGGTCAAGGGGCAGCAATATAAGTCGCCACTGGACAAGAGAAGACGGATAACGCCACTTGCATAGACTAATGAGGCCGTGGCGCCCTTTAATGAACCCATGAATCAGGTACGGCGCGCTGCCCGGCACATCTGACACTTGGAACTGCTGGGGCGCGGAGTCAAACGTGAGTGTGTTTGTGACTACGTGTGTGTGTGTGTGTGTGTGTTGGGGGGATAGTATGTTTGTTTTTGTTTGTTTGTTTGTTTGTAGTGATAGTAGTAGTAGTGTGGATAACTTGCATACTTAAATGTGTCTTGGTGTGAAGGGTTGAAAATAGTTTATACGTCATCGCCGCCTCGCATCACCCGCCGCCCGTGTAAAAAGTGTTCCCCGGTAAGCGTGGAGCTCTGGCAGCTTTCCCGGGGCAGTGTGCATGCTGGAGGCTGGTATTCATAGGCCTATGAACCGAAGACAAAGCCGCTTTTCCCTGCTGCCCTGACTCTAAGCCTCCTGCCCCCTACCACCCTCCTTCCCTCTCGCTCGGACACACACACACACGTACACACACACACACACACACACACACACACACACACACACACACACACACACACACACACACACACACACACAGACACAGACACAGACACACACACAGACACACACACACACACACACACACACACACACACACACACACACACACACACACACACACACAGGGGAGTGTAAACAACATCCGCCGAAGTGGATTTGTCAGTGCCAGTTTGGTGTTGGTCTGGTCCTCCTCACTCTCTCCCTTCCCTCTCTGCTTCCCTCCGTCCCTCCCTCTCTCCCTTCCCTCCCTGTTTCCCTCTCTCCCTTTACCCTTCATGCCTCTGCCCTTCCCTGCCAACCCTGCAGCCCCACCTCGCCCTTACGCTGCCTCAGTCACACTCAACTCGCGTGGTGATTTCAGCCATCGTTACGTTTTTCGCTTGCCTCCCGTCACGCCTCATGACTGTATAATTACCTGCGATATTACCTGCTCCGAGAGAGAGAGAGAGAGAGAGAGAGAAAAAAAAAATGCGTGTGTGTGTGTGTGTGTGTGTGTGTGTGTGTGTGTGTGTGTGTGTGTGTGTGTGTGTGTGTGTGTGTGTGTGTGTGTGTGTGTGTGTGTGTGTGTGTGTGTGTGTGTGTGTGTGTGTGTGTGTGTGTGTGTGTGTGTGTGTGTGTGTGTGTGTGTGTGTGTGTGTGTGTGTGTGTGTGTGTGTGTGTGTGTGTGTGTGTGTGTGTGTGTGTGTGTGTGTGTGTGTGTGTGTGTGTGTGTGTGTGTGTGTGTGTGTGTGTGTGTGTGTGTGTGTGTGTGTGTGTGTGTGTGTGTGTGTGTGTGTGTGTGTGTGTGTGTGTGTGTGTGTGTGTGTGTGTGTGTGTGTGTGTGTGTGTGTGTGTGTGTGTGTGTGTGTGTGTGTGTGTGTGTGTGTGTGTGTGTGTGTGTGTGTGTGTGTGTGTGTGTGTGTGTGTGTGTGTGTGTGTGTGTGTGTGTGTGTGTGTGTGTGTGTGTGTGTGTGTGTGTGTGTGTGTGTGTGTGTGTGTGTGTGTGTGTGTGTGTGTGTGTGTGTGTGTGTGTGTGTGTGTGTGTGTGTGTGTGTGTGTGTGTGTGTGTGTGTGTGTGTGTGTGTGTGTGTGTGTGTGTGTGTGTGTGTGTGTGTGTGTGTGTGTGTGTGTGTGTGTGTGTGTGTGTGTGTGTGTGTGTGTGTGTGTGTGTGTGTGTGTGTGTGTGTGTGTGTGTGTGTGTGTGTGTGTGTGTGTGTGTGTGTGTGTGTGTGTGTGTGTGTGTGTGTGTGTGTGTGTGTGTGTGTGTGTGTGTGTGTGTGTGTGTGTGTGTGTGTGTGTGTGTGTGTGTGTGTGTGTGTGTGTGTGTGTGTGTGTGTGTGTGTGTGTGTGTGTGTGTGTGTGTGTGTGTGTGTGTGTGTGTGTGTGTGTGTGTGTGTGTGTGTGTGTGTGTGTGTGTGTGTGTGTGTGTGTGTGTGTGTGTGTGTGTGTGTGTGTGTGTGTGTGTGTGTGTGTGTGTGTGTGTGTGTGTGTGTGTGTGTGTGTGTGTGTGTGTGTGTGTGTGTGTGTGTGTGTGTGTGTGTATCCCTCCCACCACGCACCCTCGCCCTCCCTTCCTTCCTTCCTTCAGCACCTCGACTCACTGTGTTTGTTGTGACGGGGCTATGAACTCCTCCTTAGGGACCCCTGCTGAAGGACGGAGGAACTGCCTGACGGGGAGATTAATTGCCGCGGAGGGAAAAAGAGGGGAGTAAAGAGACGCAAAGTAGGGAACGCGAGGACGAGGACGAGGACGAAGCTGCTGGGAGTTGAATAATGAATTGGTGTTGTCGGTGGTGTTGTGATGTGTTCTATCAGGGGGGAGGGGGGAAGGTTATTAATGTTTTGGATTATGGGTGTTGTTTTTGTGAGAGAGAGAGAGAGAGAGAGAGAGAGAGAGAGAGAGAGAGAGAGAGAGAGTGAGAGAGTGAGAGTGAGTGTGACACGCCATCAACTAAGGATAAACCGTGGACAGGCCGCCATAACACAGCCGTGCGGGTACCCAACTTTGCCTAATTAATTATTTACCTTTGCCACCCGTCCGCGTCCTTCAGCAGCATCCACACTTCCACAACCACAACCACAACCACAACCACAACCACAACCACAACCACAACCACAACCACAACCAGGCGTGGGTGGATCATTCATAACGTAGAGGTGGAGGCGGAGGTGGAGAAAATACTACCTCTTACCGATTTTCCTTCTGTGCAAGAGTAATGAATTCTCTCTTTTCTTCTCTTCTTTTTCTCTCTTTTTCTATGGTGATAAATGTAACTACAAAAATCTTATAATACCAATACGTATTTATAACTCCACAGCTTGCATGTTAATGATAAGCAGTTAATGTGACTTTGAAATCTGTTAAATAAGGTTAGACAGCGTTGAGATAAACAAGGATTTAAGAGTGACAGGAAACTATTAACAAACATATGATGATGTATACAGAGTCGACTTGTAATGGGAGAGGGTAAGGAAGAGGAGGAGGAGGAGGAGGAGGAGGAGGAGGAGGAGAAGGAGGAGGAGGAGGAGGAGGAGGAGGAGGAGAAGAAGAAGATGAAGCAGACGTGAAAGTAGTGGGAGGGGAAGGCTGATAATGTATTTACGTATGATTAATTAAACAAGAAAATTATTTAAACACAGTAATGACGATGATTATGAGGATGTTGAATAGGAACAGAAGGAGAAAGAGGAATAAGAGGAGGAGGAATAATAATAATAATAATAATAATGATAATAATGATAATAATGATAATAATGATAATAATGATAATAATGATAATAATAAGAAAAAGAAGAAAAGAAGAAAAAAGGCAAAGGAGAGAAGAGATGAGGGGGAAGTAAGATAAGTTTGAAGAAAAAATTGATAGAGAATGAATTACAATGAATTACATAAAGATCCTGAACACACACACCCAGTCTACGGTTCAAACAAAGTGGTTCGTTCTTAACCTAGAATGGAAAATGTCTTAAGGAAAACGCAGTAAAAAAAAAAACTAAGTAAAAAAACACAGAGAGAAAGATAGATAGATAAAGAAAAAATAAAAAGAGATAGAATGGTGTAAGAAAAGAAAAAATAAGATCTGCTCTCTTCTTGTGGGAAAGATTTAGTGGAGATGGTAGTGGAGGGATAGAAAGAGAGCTTGTGGAGGAAGTGTAGTGGATTGGTAGGATTGTGTGGGTGTGTTGGAGGGTAGGAGGCCAAAGATAGCTTGATAGGGAGTGTGGTGGAGGCGAACTTGTAATTAGATTGTTTATAAAAATGTTTCCCCTTAGCCTGTTGTTTGGTTCCCAGTCATCCTTCTCTCCCTTCCCTTCCCTTCCACCCACCCGCATCGCTCCTCTTTGTCCTCTTTGTGCCTAACCACCTCTTCCTCCTCTTCCTCCTCCTCCTCTTCCTCCTCCTCCTCCTCCTCCTCTTCTCCTTTCTCTTGCGTAATTTCCTTCTCCTTTTCTTACATAATTACCTTTTCCTCCTTCATCCTTTCCTCCATCTCAATGTCCTTCTCAAATTCACTCTTCTTTTTCCTCTTCCTCCTCCTCTTCTACCTCCTCCTCCTCCTCCTCCTCCTCCTCCTCCCTGATAAGCTCACCAAATTATAATACTTTCAGAACGTTCTCTCGTTCACTTTGATCTCGTCCTCGTCCAGGAAAATGAAATCCTCATCTCCTGCTTTATGCTTATATATAATGTATTCGTCTTTTTCATGTATTCAGCATTTTTTTACGGTAAACAATAAGATTTCTTTTTATAGCTGGCCTGACCTTTCCTTTTTGGGTCAGAGTGGCAAAAATGACCCTTATTGTCCCTGTCTCTCTTTGTGTTTTGGGCTCAGTTTTCTGGGTTATAGTTTTATTTCTTAAGTTAGAAGGTTCTTCTGATTCTGGTCGACTCCTAACATCCTCCTCGGAAGAAAAAAAAATCAAACCTTATCTTGCAAATGGTAGTAAATTAAATCCTAAATATTTTTTAGCTACATTAGAGAAAAATATTACTACCTTCAACTATATTTCCCTTGATTTAACAACACAAAAGGTACGTCACTCAGATGATGAAATAATTATAGGGAACATTTTAGATATTTTTCTTTGCATCGGTTTTTCACAGTAGAAGGAAGACATTTTATCAAGGCACACATTTTCAAGAACCATAACATAATGATAAAACACAAACCATAATAACAACACAAGAAACATAATAATAGCAATTACGATATTCTGTGCGTAATTAACAAAAAAATAAACAAACCACAACACTACGACAAAATTTCATTGATAATAACAAAAATGAATAAAAATTAACTTGTAAAATAGCATTCCATCTTCTTTGATAAATCGTTAATTATCATAGAATTGCCATACAAGTGGAAATTATCGACTGTCACTACACTCCACTACACTACCACACTGGACTGTACAGAGTCGAGTTCTGATCCACTGTACTACCACTGCTACTCATCCACCCACACTGTACTTCCACATACACTATCCACACACCACATTATCAATACAAGAAATATCCACACCTCCCTCACCTCCCACACATAACAATTAAACGTAACTTACATTTTTAGTCCTCACTCTTTGCATATATTCCAAGTTTATTTTTCAATGCTACATGCTATCACTTCTTTTCCGGCCAGGTTCAGCTCGAGGAATAGGTGGGTGGGGAGGAGCCTTCTAATGTATTCTTTCCCTCCTCCTGGTCAGTTAGATTAGGCAAGCAAACAGATTGGAAATATCCTAAAGGTCTGTTGTTGTATGTGTATTCCTTTGCAATCCTCCTCCTCCTCCTCCTCCTCCTCCTCCTCCTCCTCCTCCTCCTCCTCCTCCTCCTCCTCCTCCTCCTCCTCGTTGTAAAAATAAATCGAGGTTAATATGTTATGCATTCTGGATGTAAAGTCAAGAGTGATAATGATATATGTATCTGGTGTGGTGTTAGTGTGTGAGTTGCTTGCGTGTCTCGCCATGTCCCAGGCAGCACGGCGGCCGCCTCCCTGCTGGGCTCATAAGATGACGTGGGCGCAGCGGACAGGGGAGTGCGTGCAGGGCGTGCAGAGTGTCATGGATGAGGAGGCGTGCGTGGGGCGTGGGGCTGAAATGGGCTGGGAACGTGCTCTTGGATGACGCAGGGACGGGCGTGACGGGGGTGGTGGTGGTGTGTTGGACGTGTTTGCGACGCTCCAGTCACACTTTTCATGCTCGTTGTGTCGGTGTGGATCTGTGAATCATTGCATTTTCTGATATGGCCATCAAAGAATTTTCCTCTTGTGCTGGAGAAATCATGATTATAATTCCGTGCAGTTAAGCGATTTAATTAATCCGAGGCGCTTTGATTCCGCGGGTGGCGGCGTCGGGTCCGTAATGAGCCCTGTTAGCGTGCCGAGAATCAGTGTCAAATCATTTCTCTTATCAAATATAAGTCTGTATTTAATGAATAATTATTTACCGCTGCGGGTGGCGGCGGCGGCGGCGGCGGCGGCGGCGCTGTCAGTGACGTCCGCCGGTCACTGTGGCGGCTGTAATTACTAATGGCTATAATCATCCCGGTATTGACCTTAATTAACCCTGTACCAAATTAATTAACGCTGTATGGGTCTAGTGAACAGTGACCAGTGCTGGCCTCCTCGCCTGACGACCTTCCGTAATGAACTTTGCCTTTTGCACTCGTGTGTTGCCACGGGGCAGCCGACCCCCGCCTGCCGCAGCTAGGTGATGTGTACACTGTCTTACCTACAGACTTGTGTCCTATAAGCAACCTTGAGTTTTCATCACACGAGGCCATAATGTTGCAGGGAGCCCGAAGGAAGGTTACGGCAGATGGTTACTATCGAATCACTACCGTGCATACGTGATGACAAGAGTCGAATTATATATGACAGCAGTAGTCAGTCCTGCAGCAAATATAACAATGGTGTGTGAGGGTGTACGGCTGGATGGTGCTATTGGTGTGTTCCTTCGCCCCTTGTGGTGGTAGGTGTGACGGCATCACATGCGATCCTCGACAGTGATGATCTACACTTTTGGTATTTTGGTATTTACATATTTCACAGATTCTGGCTAGCAGATACACACGCCTCCTCTAGTAGGGTGGCGAAGGAATGGAGGTGTTGTTCTTTCCAATGCAGTGCTGATGGTCTATAGGTCCGGAGGGAGACAAGAACCAGCTGGAGGTAGGACGAGGTGCTCCTGGGGCGGCGATCTGTTGGGTGGTGACGTGGCGCTCCCAGACTAATAGTTTTGTTGGGAAAGAGACTGATGCACGCGTCCGATGCGGTCCGGCGGCGATTGGTTTTTTTTCGTCCGTTCCGGTATGATTGGTGTCCCCTTGGTGAGGCTCTGCAGAAGGCTGGGTCCGAGGCTACAAGTGAAGTTAGTGGCCGCGGGAAACGCTGGTACGGACGGCAGTGCTTGCATGACTGTGTGTGGCGGTGGTGCGGCCAACACACCTTGTTAATTCAGGTGGTCTTGTAGGTAACTATAAATATTACATGAATGAACTGTAAACATTTAATATTCAAAATAGCCTACTTGTCGATTGGTTCAAGTCCAGATCGTGTGTGTGTGTGTGTGTGTGTGTGTGTGTGTGTGTGTGTGTGTGTGTGTGTGTGTGTGTGTGTGTGTGTGTGTGTGTGTGTGTGTGTGCGCGTGTGCGTGTGCGTGTGCGTGTGTGTGTGTGTGTTCACACGTACTCTTACACAGGTACTCTAATAACCCTTCGCCCCATTATATTTTTTCCTTTGCACTTTATGACGAGTGTAAGTTACAATGTAATGAATATGATAAAAAAGAAGCATATTCAT
>JAXIVD010001668.1:25000-27244 GCA_036785275.1 Cancer borealis
TCCCCTTGTGAATGTAGGAGGAACATAAGTATTGGGCATTAGTATTATTGGTGTGTGTTTTTGTGTATGTGTGTTTTTATGTGTGGGTGTGTGTGTATTTTTTACCATTCCACGCCCACTCCCTTGCCATCTTTCCTTTACCTACTTTCCCCATTAACACACATCAGTTCTTGTTTTCCTCTCAACCACAAGAACTCCTTCCCCAAACACACACACACACACACACACACACACACACACACACACACATACACACATACACACATACACACACACACACACACACACACACACACACACACACACACACACACACACACACACACACACACACACACACACACACACACACACATCATTAATTAAATATATGTTAGTTATGGACAGAATCACTGTTCAGCACACCCAGTGACAGAAACCACCATACGCCATCACTGATTGAGAAATATGGACCAGTAAGAAACCTTTGGTGCATGAATTTTGAGGTAAAACGTCAGTACTTCAAGAAACTCTTAGTAAATACAAAAAACTTTGTTAATGTAGCCCACACACTAGCTGAAAGACACCAAATGAAACTTGCTCATGCATTGGCATCAACAAAATTCTTTTCAAAAAGATGTGAGCCTCAGTCAGCTATTAGAGAGAGAAAATTTGACTGCCTCTCTCAAACATTAAAACTAACCATTCAGACCAAAATTGGAAAACCAATAGGTAATGATACTTTCATAAGCACTGTCAGATCTCTTACATCAGAGTAAGCTTAAGCACATGCTATGTCTTGGATATCAAGAATGAATTACCATATTTTTCTCAGATAAAGTACATAATTATGACTGAAGGAGAATGGTACCTTTGCCTGAAAGCATATATTCCTGCTAGGTTCCTTGAAAATGCTCATGCTTATGAAGTTGAATGCCAGTCATCATGGATTGTTGTGCTTCCTCAAGAACTTTTAGACACTCATGCACACAGAATATACCGCAAAAATGCAAAAGCATTTGCCTACTCACTATTTTCTTTGACACCATATCAAAGTGATCTTTAATTTTCATATTATTTTCCTATATTTCATATATTTGTGACCAAATACAACAACACATTATATATCCAAATGCTGAGGACATCAACAGAAAAGTTCTGCTGAACTTAACGAAGGAGTAGGTGGACATACTTGTCCCCACTATAGGTAAAAGATTTCGCTTCCTTGAGGAAGTAAAACGACTGAAGACAGAGACACCATCAACCAGTTAAGATCAAAATGAAGCAAAACCCAAAGAGCTTCGTGAAGCGGCATCCCAGGATCCTTTTGAAGACGAACCCGAAGATCCTCCTAAATTCTCCATCCAAGATCTCAGTGAAGCAGGCACACAATACTCAACAATTACTTGGTTCGACCTGGATGATTACAAGTAAGTTGAGGGAGAGAGAGAATTTTGCAAAATCCAGATACAAAGTAGTTAACATCAAAGCTCTGATAATACTCAAAATAATCATGTCTTATGATCTTGTGTCTCAATGTCAATTAGAAGGCTCTGTATGCCACGACATGGTAAACACACATATTGTGTCTTTTTTCAACTTTCCTCGGTTCTCACCCAGTCTGCAAGTGATCTTGGAGACCAAACAAGAACCCATACACTACATGCCTAGCTCATGGAACAGGAAATTGGTGATTGATGCAATCACTGATGACCTGAAGAAAAGGAACTAATTGTAAGTAACTGAATAGAACTTTTCAAGGATTGTGTGGATTTATGATATTTTAAGATTAGAATCATATGTACCTACTGTTGCAAATTTTTTTGATATCATGCACAATATTGCACCGTTCAATATGATTTCAAGACACCGTCAAAACATGGATATGCCAATATTCTAAATTGCCTTTTTGAAGCATATTGCTTTCTTGGTGACCTTGTAAGTGGACTTTTACTCTTGTACTAACAGCTAGGTTAGGTTACGTTTGGTGGACATGCCTATACTACTAACATATATTGAATAGGTGAATGGCATGTGAATGAACGAATTTCTTAGTATTTTAGCAAGAAATTACAGCATGTATTGTGCAAATTATTCTTCATGTTAATATATTACTTTCAGAAATGTTGGAAAATGTCCTTGAGGACAAAACTTAAACATATCCGCATGCCACTCACTGAATTTGGTGCATTGAGGCAGAAATTTGACTCAAAAACATAAAAAAATACGGCGGCAAGAAGAGAAGATTGATGAAGAGGACCAAGC
>JAXIVD010001668.1:27444-34944 GCA_036785275.1 Cancer borealis
CTCAGACTACAAATTCACACTTAAAATTTTGCAGTATAATTGTAAATGACACACAATTATTAACAGTTCTTCGTGTGTATGTATGTATGTATGTATGTATGTATGTATATAAGAATGATTTCGTGTTTGTGCATTAAATTAGAGAGAGATCAGAGAGAGAGGAGAGAGAGAGAGAGAGGAGAGAGAGAGAGAGAGAGAGAGAGAGAGAGAGAGAGGAGAGAGGAGAGAGAGAGATGAACGAATATTGACGTCAATTAATAATAATATAATTAATTTCATTATTTACCACAAAGAAAGATATTAACTTAGGAAATAAATAAAGGTTAAGATATATACACACATCAAACTTAACTTTAACTTAATAACTAAACTAGGAGTATAACAATAAAACTAAGACACACACACACACACACACACACACACACACACACACACACACACACACACACACACACGAAAGATAGTAATAATAATAGTAATAGTAATAATAGTAGTAATAGTAATGATGAGTTACTATTTAAAGGTTTCCGATCTAATAACAATAATAAGTAATAGTAATAGTAATAGTTTCTGATCTAAGGTAATATTAGTAAAATTCAAAATAATGACTATCTATCTATTAATGACTATCTATCACTTGTATAATTGTATAGTGGTTGTATTTATAACATTAGTAGTAGCGTCTGTGTGGTCTGTTCTTATATATAATTATGTGATTGTTCTCTCTCTCTCTCTCTCTCTCTCTCTCTCTCTCTCTCTCTCTCTCTCTCTCTCTCTCTCTCTCTCTCACTCTCTTAATTCATGAGTATATATAAAGAAAAATTGAAAATTCTCGCTACGATTATGACAAATTCAATATGTTGATTTATTTTTATTTTTAGTATATATATAAAAATTATATATATGAAAAAAAATACACGATATTTAGGAAACAAATGAGGCAAACGTTAACTATGATAAAAAAAAAATTGAGAGAAATATACTACTATTTTTTTCCTTCCGATGTGCGATAAATCGGCAGCATATTATCTTTTCATTTCGTTTTTTTTTTTTGTAAAATTCTGATATATGTTTTATTTTGTTTAGTGCAAATGGTCGCCGCCATCTTGAAAACATGCCTTTAGGATAAACACACACACACACAGAACATTCCTTTAGCGATGATATGGCGAGACATTTTTTTTTTTTTTCTCAGTTAAAAAAATGTAAAAACAAGCAAGAAATTTCAATATTTTTAATTGTGAAAAAATAATATATATATTCTCTGATAACATAACTTCCACGAAATTTAATGTATAAGCAAAAAATCATAATGAAAAGAAACCATCGTAATAATGAATAAATTGAACGTTTGATATAATTCAAAAAATATGAACCAAAATAATAATATCATAATAATAAATAAATTTGGAATTGAATGTCAGGAGGAAACATTAACAAGATAAATAAATACAAACAAATAATAATAACAATGATGATAATGATGATGATGATGATGATGGTGCTAATAAAACATGATGTAAGAAACAGAATGAGAGAGAGAGAGAGAGAGAGAGAGAGAGAGAGAGAGAGAGAGAGAGAGAGAGAGGAGAGAGAGAGAGAGAGAGGAGAGATTATATTAGAGCAAAATTCTACGAAAGATAATTCTAGTAATGATTTGATACACCACCACCACCACCACCTCTATTTTGCACACACACACACACACACACACACACACACACACACACACACACACACACACACACACACACACACACAACACACGGATACTCTCTCCTCTCTCTCTCTCCTCTCTCTCTCTCATCCCTCTCTTCTCTCTCTCTCTCTCTCTCTCTCTCTCCTCTTCTCTCTCTCTCTCACTTTCTCTTCGGCCACGACCACCATAATAACAATAATAATAATGATAATAATAATAATGATGCTTACCGCTCTGTAGAGAAAGCCAGCGCCTCCTTCGAAGAAGAGAGGAAGAGAGAGAGGAGAGAGAGAAGAGAGAGAGAAGAGAGAGAGAGAGAGAGAGAGAGAGAGAGAGAGAGAATGGGAAGAAGGGAGGGGAGGAGGGGAAGGGAATGAAAAGGGGGGGAGGGGGATGTAGGAAAATATCCTCACATCTTCTCTCTCTAATTTTCTTCATTCTCTCTTTCTTTTCTTTCTTTCTTTCCTATTTTCTCTTCCACTTCATTCACTTTTATATTTCTTTCTCATGCACTGTCTTTATTATTGTTCTATGTCTTCCTTCCTTCCTTCCTTCCTTCTTTCCTTCTTTCTTTTCGTTCCTGTGAAATAAGAACGATTTTGTGTATGTACGTATGTATGTGTGTATGTGTATGTGCGTGTACGTAAGGAAAAGACACACACACGCACATACACGTATACACACGTATGTACACACACACACACGCACATAATCTATATTTTCCACTCCTATAATTATAGCCATTTTCTTTCTTTCTTTCTTTTTCTTTTTCTTTCTTTCGTTTGATTATTACGTTCCTTTATTCTTTTTTTTTTCAATTGTTTTTTTCTTTATTTATCTATTTATTCATGTTTTCAGTGTTTTTCTTTTCTATATAACTCATTTATTTTCCCATGACACTTTACGTACACACACACACACACACACACACACACACACACACACACACACACACACACACACACACACACAGAAACAGACATACCTTTCTATACAATTCCTTCCTCACACACCCACGAAACACACACGTACGTACACACAAACACAAACACACACACACACACACACATACACATAACACACACAACGTACACGCGCTTGACACTTCCGTAGACACACTTTAGAGAGTAACACACGACATACACAGATAGTTGCGTGTGGTGGTGGTGGTAGTGGCGGTGTATGTGTGTGAGTGTGAGTGTGTGTGTATGTGTGTGCGTGCGCGTGTGTTCCTCCCACCACAGTCACTGGTCGTCTGAATAACCTTGAACTTGGTAGAGACCACTTTAAAAACTTGCCGCTAGAGGGAAGCATCGCCTGGGTTACCTCTCTCTCTCCCTCCCTCTCCATCTCCCTCTCCCTCTCCCTCTCTCTCTCTCTCTCTCTCTCTCTCTCTCTACACGCGGTTCCAATTCTTGTTGCTACGCTACCGTTTTACTTATTCTGTTTTATTATTACTACTATTTCAATGTTTGTATAGATAGTAGTAGTAGTAGTAGTAGTAGTAGTAGTAGTAGTAGTAGTAGTAGTAGTAGTTATTCCTGTTTCTTATTCTATATTAGTTTTTTTTTTCTGCTTTCAATACAAAAATTAATAGACTTGTTTTGGATAACTCGATCGATCTATGTATGAATTTAAGTGAAGGACGTAATGGATAGTAAAGTGGAAGGCTCCTCCCCACCCACCACCCACCACCCTCTCTCTCTCTGGCAGGGCTAAAAGGAAGAGAGAGAGAGAGAGAGAGAGAGAGAGAGAGAGAGAGAGAGAGAGAGAGAGAGAGAGAGAGAGAGAGAGAGAGAGAGAGAGAGAGAGAAGGCTGTTGCTCTATGTAATATCTAAAATTTCTACTCGAGAAAGAGAAAATAAGAAAGTAAGAAAGTGAGTGACTGAAAATGGATAGAAAGCAAATAAAGATAATTTCTTTAGTTGTTACTCTTATTTACTCACACACACACACACTCTCTCTCTCTCTCTCTCTCTCTCTCTCTCTCTCTCTCTCTCTCTCTCTCTCTCTCTCTCTCTCGATCATTATATTATCTATTTTTCATCTACTATAATAATAATGATAATACACACACACACACACACACACACACACACACACACACACACACACACACACACACACACACATAGGGGCGTTTCTAAGGGGGCCAGGGGAGGCAAGGATACCCCCAGATGTTAAGCTGGCTCATGGTTGCCCCCCCCCCCGCCCACACACACACACACACTTTTATGGTCGCTTATGAAAGGAACAAAATACACGAAAATGAAGTTAGTTAAAACATATCTACGGCACGCCATGACCACTGACACTTGAACAGCATCGCACTGCCGTCCATTGTAACAACACTCGCTTTGTTGGTGAATTTGACAGCCAACACAATAATCGTAAGGTCAAGTTGCACTAATTTCATTGATGCTGTATGTATATTCTTCACTATAAACTACATTAGCACAGGTCATGTTTAGTGATTAAGGTCATAAATTTTGTGTAAATACTGCCAAGTTTTTCGCATGTTTCTTGTTTGAAATTGGAATGTTTGCTAAATTGCTATTGTGTTCAGTGGTGCATGTCTTATTTGTGACTGTGAGCAATTAAAAGTTAAATTTCAAAGGCAAGCTCAAATTTAAGTTTATCATTACTCCAATTAATGATTATTGATATTAGTTATGTTGCTTGCGAGCAACTTCCATCTGGTTATCCTGGATTCAGCGCAAGGACTGGACACTAGGAGAACACATTACCGGCGATCACAGAACACTTGGATGGAGGAAAGATGCGTGCCTTCTCAATGCTTATATTTCCACTAAACCTAACTGTGTCACCACTAACTCCACCACCACCACTTCCTCTTTATACAAGCACACAAACACCACAGGGCGGGAAAACCACGAGAGTACCATCCGTCACGTTTGCGTGTGGAAGGTTCACTACTGACTAGCCTGGGGCGTCCTTATCAAAAGCCCGCGAAAATATTCCCGCCAAATACTACATACACACATAGACATAAGCCTACCTCCCTCCTTTCATAATAATAGAGATAATTATATAATAAAATAATATAATGATAATAATAATTAAATCAAGTTAATGGAAATGTGGGTTTAATATTTTGATTCTTGTTAAGTTGAAATTAATCTATTTTCGACACTGCAAATCTTCATTGAAAATTCAATCCAAGTAAAACGGAGTTACAGCGAGTTTAAGTAGAAAATGAGAAAAAAATTTTATGCACAATTAATTTTCCTTCAATTATCTTAATATAGATGGTCTTACTGTAATTAATGTATTCTTATGATATCAGCAATGTATCAGAAACACGATGGTAGCCTCAATTTTCCTTAATTATATCTGGTAGCTTCATAATATTGAAATTAAATTTGGGAATAATTACTGAGGCCGACCGTACAGTGTATGGAGAGCTCAGGGAGCAGCGCGTCTCTACCCGTCACCACAGATTAGCACTGATGCATGTGTCTATCACATCCGGCAGGCCGACGCCTCACGCTCACTTTTGAAAACGCTCTACCAAACACTATAGAAGAATAGTCTTTGGCTCTACTGTCAACACCACCACTACCACGCATCGCTGCACGAGGCACAGTGTGGAGGGAGGGGGCTGTAACAAGAGCAGCTTCCACCTGGGTTCAGCGCAATGACTGGACACTCGGAAGACACGACAATCGGCGATCACAGAACACTTGGATGGAGGAAAGATGCGTGCCTTCTCAATGTTTATATTTCCGCTAAACTTAACTGTGTCACCACTAACTCCACCACTACCACCACCACTTCATCTTTATACAAGCACATGGACACCACAGGGCGGGAAAACCACGCCACGTTTGTGTGTGGAAGATTCACTCCTGAGTACTGACTAGCCGGTGATGCGTCACCCCCGGCTAGTCATATATATATATATATATATATATATATATATATATATATATATATATATATATATATATATATATATATATATATATGTTCATCCCTTACTCTGATTAGATAAATATTCTTATTTTATATGAGCCATGCTTACATGAAGTTTCTGTCGCTTTTTGAGAATGGGAATGGCTTGGTCCTCTTCCTCAATCCTCTCTTCTTGTCGCCGTCTTTTTCTGTGTTTTTGAGGCAAATTTCTGCCTCAATGCACGAAATTCAGTGAGTGGCATGCGGATGTGTTTCAGTTTTGTCCTCAAGGACATTTTCCAACATTTCTGAAAGTAATATATTAACATGAAGAATAATTCGCACAATACATGTAATTTCTTGCTAAAATACTAAGAAATTCGTTCATTCACATGCCATTCACCTATTCAATATATGTTAATAGTATAGGTATGTCCACCAAAGCTAATTTAACCAAGCTGTTAGTACAAGAGTAAAAGTCCATTTACAGAGTCACCAAGAAAGCGATATGCCTCAAAAAGGCGATTCAGAATATTGGCGTATCCATGTTTTGACGGTGTCTTGAAATCATATTAAACGGTGAAATTTTATTGTGTATGATATCAAAAAAGTTTTCAGCAGTAGGTACAAATGATTCAAATCTTAAAATATCATAAAGTCACACACATCTACACAATCCTTGTAAAGTTCTATTCAGTTACTTACAATTGGTTCCTTTTCTTCAGGTTGTCAGTGATTGCACCAATCACCAATTTTCTGTTCCATGAGTTGGGCATGTAGTGTATGGGTTCTTGTTTGGTCTCCATGACCACTTGCAGACTGGGTGAGAACCGAGGAAGGGTGAAAAAAGACACGTGTGTGTTTACCATGTCGTGGCATACAGGGCCTCCTACTTGACATTCAGCCACAAGATCATAAGACATGATTATTTTGAGTATTATCAGAGTTTTGGTGTTAACTACTTTGTATTTGGATTTTGCAAAATTCTCTCTCTCCCTCAATTTACTTGTAATCATCCAGGGCGAACCAAGTAATTGTTATCAGCTTAAGTTGACAATCTTACGTTCTGTACACAAACAGCACTTAAACACTTCAAGTGTGCCATCTCTTGGTTTGGTGCTCCGTTTGTTCGAACCTCAGGTGTCTCGGACTCACGCTGGGATTGGAAGCGACGCAGGACTTTTGTCCGCGACTGTACATACATTCAAAAGTAACTACACCTTTCCTTAAATCGGTAGGTATTGAAAGCTAACTAGCCAAGTTATCCTGAGTAATTCCTTCTAAAGTATAAAGGCTATAAACAGAATATGTGGAACTACTTAAAAAAAAGTATTTGAAAGCCGAAAGAGCCGGCTCTATTGAGTGAACGAGAACGAAAGAATCGGCTCTCTGAAAAGAGCCGGAATCCCCATCACTAACACACACACTGGTAACAATATACACAGTAGACAAGAATACTTTAATATACTACAATAATACACCTTTTACACAGTCCACCAGGTGTTATTCTCAAGGCAACACACACACACACGCACCTGCCCCCCCCCCTCTCTCTCTGTATACTTCCTGAGGCATTACACCTTTTCAATTTGCATCAAGGACACACACACCTTTCACTGCCTTTCACACACACACACACACACACACACACACACACACACACACACACACACACACACACACTTTTTTTCTTTGCTTCCTAAGGCTAACTAACTAACTATTATAATTATGTTTATTTGATTGTTTTCACCTTAAGGCAATGATAATCTCTGGTTCTAATTTTTTTTTATTTATTCATAATCTATTATTTTATTTACTTATTTGTGCTTTATACTATTACTACATACACATTTTTTTCTGCGTTGCTTTACAAAACTAACTAACT
>JAXIVD010001668.1:42444-47444 GCA_036785275.1 Cancer borealis
GGAAGAGGAAAAGGAGGAGGAGAAGGAGGGGGAGGAGAGAACCTTCTTTATACAAATGACTCTTACTTTTACACCCTCATCACCATACCATTTCCGAGGGGAAGGAAGAGGGGAAGGGAAAGGAAGGGAAAATGAAAGGAGAAAGGAAAAGGCAGAGGGAAAAGGGGAAAAGGAAAGAAGAGGGAGAAAGGGAAAGGAAAAAGGAAGGAAAAGGGAAAGAGAAATACATAAAGGAAGAGAAAGACAGAAAGAGAAATGAAGACAGGAAAAAATAGAAAAATAAATATCAAGTTCACAATTCAATCTAAATAAGAAGAAAAACAACAACAACAATAAATAAATAAATAGATTAAAGACATTAAAATAAAATAAAACCAGAATGACAAAAACGAATAGAAAATAAAACAAACATAGATACACCAAAACAAAAAAGTGCATTATACAACTACACTATTATTATCATCATCATTATTATTATTTTTTTAGAGTGACACTACTTAACAAAAACACACTCACTCTAGCTTTAGGGTGTGCTGGGTGGGCGTCCTCGTCGTCCTCGTCTAAGGAGTGTGTGACGGGTGACTTACTAAATGGGCGTGGAAAGCAGCTCTTGTCCTGCCCAAACCCAGCTGAAAACATGGGCATAACTATCTCTCTCTCTCTCTCTCTCTCTCTCTCTCTCTCTCTCTCTCTCTCTCTCTCTCTCTCTCTCTCTCTCTAAGACTCGTCAATCAAGGTAATGAAGGTACGTTTATTATTGATTTATTTTGGTATTTGGCCATTATTGTTTTTTTTTCTCTTATTTGCATTTTTTGGGTGGTTGAGTTTCTCTCTCTCTCTCTCTCTCTCTCTCTCTCTCTCTCTCTCTCTCTCTCTCTCTCTCTCTCTCTCTCACTTATTTCTTTTTCTATTCTATGTTTTGGTTCGTAATTATTTCCCTTTTTCTTTTTTCCTTTCTTTTATTCCTTCATTTGTTTTTTGTTTTTTTCTTGTGTGTCAGAATTATTCACTATTATTATGATTTGTTTTCTTGTTCTTGTTCTTCTCTTTCGTCTTTCTTTCACTACACACAGTAAGTTATTTTCGTTATTATTATTATTATTATTATTATTATTTTTATTATTTTGTATTTCCTCCTAATTTTTTTTTGGTTTTGATCATTATTTTCTTGTTTATGTTTACACTAACTTTTTTTTTTATCCCCCAATTTTTTTTTTTTTTTTCATACATTCATTAATTACTTCATATTTTCTTTCATAATTATCGAACTTAACTTTTCTAATCCTTTCTAACTAATAATTTCCTTCATTTTCTGATTATATTCTTTTTCACAACAAACTTTCCTTATCATTCTTTCTTTCTCTTTCCTTCTTTTTTTTTATATATATTTTTTCATATATATATAGAAGTAGTTTTTTTTTAAACTTATATTTTCTTCTTTTCACAATATTTTTTTCTTAATTCTTTCACTTTTTTATATATATTTTCACAAGAGGTAGAATTTCATGTCCTCTTCCTCTGACTTCTTCCTTCTTTCTGAGCTCCTCTCTTGTTCTGCCTCCCTTCTCTCCCCTTCCCTTCTTCCATCATTAATTCTTTTCTTACATACCTCCCTTCTTTCTTCCCTTCCTCTCCTCTTCCCTCATTCCTTCCTTCTTTTCTTAACTCCTTCCTTCCTTCCTTCCTTTCTTAACTCATTTCCCTCCTACCTGCCTTCCCTAATTTCCTCCTTCCCTTCCTTTCTTAACTCCCTTCCCTTCCCTCCCTTCCTTCCTTCCTTCCCTCACCTCCCTCCCTTCCCTTCCCTTCCCTTCCCTCATTTCTGCCGATAATTCTAAGGTAAACACTTAGGAACCAAGCAAACATTTTGGTGCATGTGTATGTATGTATACTTGTGTGTGTGTGTGTGTGTGTGTGTGTGTGTGTGTGTGTGTGTGTGTGTGTGTGTGTGTGTGTGTGTGTGTGTGTGTGTGTGTGTGTGTGTGACTTGAAAATGTGACAGTCGTAATAATAATAATAATAATAATAATAATAATAGTTGATTGACAGTAAATAAACTACATATACAAATACCTCCACCCCCCCAAAAAAAAAAAATCATAAAGAAAACGGAAACATACTCCCCTTTCTTTACCTCCCTCTCTCTCCTCTCTCCTCCCTCCTATCTCTCCTCTCTCTCTCTCTCTCCTCCCCTTCCACCTGCCTCCCCTCATCACTGCGTTCATAGCGAGGTTAAAAAGTATGAGAGGGAGAGAGGAGTGTTTATTGAAAGTCTGCCAGTGTAAACGAAGGGAGGAGGAGGAGGAGGAGGAGGAGGAGGAGGGAGGAAGAATAGAAACAGGTGAACGTTTTTTTCCTTCCTTTCTTCCCTTCCCACTTCTTCCTCCTCCTCTTCCTCCTCCTCCTCCTCCTCCTTCTTCTTCTCCTCACTCTAGCTTGCCTAATAAAATAATGAAATAGAAATACATTTAGTCATCTCACTTTTATTTATTTATTCGTAATTGGATGTATATAATTATGTATTTGAATTCCTACACGTGTGCTCACCTCAAAATAAAATAATAAAGAAAGAAAGAAAGAAAGAAAGAAATAAAGAAAATATTTTGAAGTTCACTAAAAAAAAACATGAATATTTTCCCCCCAAACAAATTTTCTTCCATGAAAAAAAAAAAGGTTACAATTCCCACATTTTTCCTTTCATATATAAATCTAAAATAATATTCACACTTATATTAGCATCACATTATTAATTAAGTTATTATTAAGTATGAATAACCAAACATATTCAACAATTCAATACATTCTGAATTATTGAATTTTTGTGCAATTGGAAAAAAAAATAATAATAAAATAAAATAAAATTGAATAACATAGATCATTCATTGCACGTTTTACATACACACACACACACACACACACACACACACACACACACACACACATAGGAATGCCCATCACCCCATCACTTCCCATCCATCCAAAAACCCATTATAAAAAAAAAAAAAAAAAAAAAAAAATTACATCAACAACCCATTATTATATTAACAAACCCATTACATCTATCTAGCTGTCCATTATCAAAAAGTTTCCCCATTATCAAAAAGTTTCCCCATTATCAAAAAGTTTCCCCCATTATCAAAAAGTATATTTCTATCTATTACTATTATTAAAAAGTGTGTTTCTATCTATATATTAACATTATCAAAACCTCTATTTATATCTTGGCCCCATTATTATAAAAAAAAAAAAAAAAAAAAAAAAAAAAAAGGTCCGTTTGTCTCACTAGTCATTATAGAAAAGACTATTTAAGAACCCCCATTAAAAATATATTAATGATCTACCTTATTGCTTCATTATTTATATACAACCCCCCCCCTCCCCCCCCCACTATTTGTTACTCATCCCCATAATTAGAAACCTCATTTGTTCTTATTAAAAAAAAAAAATAAATAAATAAATAAATAAAAAACTAATATACCTAACTGTTTCAATACAAATAAAAAAATAAATATATATAAATCATTTCTATCTAAACTACACAGGATAACAACGGGAATGTCCACCATAATTAATAATAAAAAAATAAAAATAAAATAAAAAGAATAAATAACCAAATAAATGATGTAGATACACTTACAACAAAAGGACTGAAAAAGGAGAAAGAGAGAGAGAGAGAGAGAAAGAGAGAGAGAGAGAGAAATGAGATAGAGATAGAGATAGAGAAAGGAAAAAAAAAAGAGAAATATAGATAGATAGCAAGAGAGACAGCTATAGATAGATAGATAAAGGGAAAAAAAGGGGAAAAAAAGAGAACACACACACACACGTACACACACAAACACACACACACACACGTACACACACACACACACACTATCTTCAGGAGGGGGGGAAGGGCTGTTCATTGATGTTCTTCGGTTCACCAAAGAGCCACAGAAACAGTAGACCGTACACCACCACCACCACCACCGCCAGGCTCACCGCCACCACCTTCACATCCTGCAACACCATTAACACCACCATTAACAACACCATTAACAACACCAATAACAACACCATCATCACCATCATTATCACCACCACCATTAAAACCTATATAACCTTGTAATTAAAGCTCATTATATCATTGTAAACCCAACCTAACCTAACTTCTAAACAAAATGAAACAAAACTAATCTAACTTCAACCTAACCTAACCTAACCTAACCTAACCTAACCTAACCTAACCTCACCTAACCTAACATAACCTCACCTAACTTAACCTAACCTAACCTAACCTAACCTAACCTAACCTAACCTCACCTAACCTAACCTAACCTCACCTAACTTAACCTAACCTCACCTAATCTAACTTAACCTAACCTCACCTCACCTCACCTTACCTTGTACACTTTAGGGGTGGAACTCTTCGCCTCTGTGTGTTTCTTGAGTTCCTTGACGTTGCTGCTTGTCTGTCTCTTATTCTGCTTACCTACACACACACACACACACACACACACACACACACAAGGGTAGTATTAGTAAGGTTTGAATTATGAGTGTAAAAGTAAATCCTTATATATATACTACAGTGCTACTATTATTACTATTACTATTGACTATTGACTACTTTATATATGAGAAGGTAAACAAGAAATGGGTAAACAAATCCTACACACACACACACACACACACACACACACACACACTCACCAATCTGCTTCCTGTAGTTGTCCACAGGTAGACTGTGCATTTGTGTGTCCTTACGACCCATCTGAGGGGAGACAAGAGAGGGGTGAGGGGAGGTGAGGGGAAAGAGAGGGGAAAGAGGGGAAATAAGGGGAAGGGGAAGGGACAGTAAGGGGATAAGGGTAAAATTGAAGGGAATGTAAGAGGAAATAAGGGGAAAATTGAAGGGAAAGTAAGGGGAAAATTGAAGAGAGAGAGAGAGAGAGAGAGAGAGAGAGAGAGAGAGAGAGAGAGAGAGAGAGAGAGAGAGAGAGAGAGAGAGCCACGTACCC
>JAXIVD010001668.1:51381-78601 GCA_036785275.1 Cancer borealis
ATGTTGCGGTGAATTTTTAAGTGTTCGTCGCTATATTCTTGCAGGGGGAATAGGTGGATGTGTGTGTTCTGCTTCTACTGGGGTTCTTTCAGGTCGTGTTTATTCCTGTTTGTAAGGGTGATGGTGTGTTTTTGTTTTGTTCTAAGGGCGGTGGAGGGAAGGTGGTTAGGGTGTGTGGTTGGGCAGTGGAAGGGAAAGCCAGAACAGACCACTGTGGATTAAGGTATTGAATGACGCTTTGAATGAATTTGTGCTTCTTATTTGTACCAGGAAGAGGAGGAAGAGGAGGAGGAGGAGGAGGAGGAGGAGGAGGAGGAGGAGGAGGAGGAGGAGGAGGACAGGGATTTATTTTTCTATAATGTATGAGTGTTCAGAATAGCTTGATGTGAACAAACGTGATATGTGTGTGTTTGTTTGTTTGTGTGTGTGTGTGTGTGTGTGTGTGTGTGTGTGTGTGTGTGTGTGTGTGTGTGTGTGTGTGTGTGTGTGTGTGTGTGTGTGTGTGTGTGTGTGTGTATGTGTGTGTGTGTGTGTGTGTGTGTGTGTGTGTGTGTGTGTGTGTGTGTGTGTGTGTGTGTGTGTGAAGGATGTTAATATCTCTCTCTCTCTCTCTCTCTCTCTCTCTCTCTCTCTCTCTCTCTCTCTCTCTCTCTCTCTCTCTCTCTCTCTCTCTCTCTCTCTCTCTCTCTCTCTCTCTCTCTCTCTCTCGTAGCAATGAGTTCAATTTAAACAGATTTCTATTGAAAAAATGAAAGGCATAAAATGGTTCATAAACGTGAGGCTTAACGACCTTACAGTTAGTGTATATAAGATTGAAAATCCTGTGAAGTTTACATAAGGATGTGGAAAAAGGGCATCAAGACCAAGAAGGTGACTTGTGATTATTTACTGTATATTTTAATTCTTATGTTATAGACGCATAAGGACTAAACTTACATATTTACGCACTAACAGAGGAGGATGGAGATAGGATATCATCACTACATATTGTAGTTAAGATGTTATGGACACATAGAGACAACACTTGGTAATTTCAACACACACACAAGAGGCAAAAGACAACAGTGGTTGGAGTTAAACACATACACTTTTGCACCAACAGGTTGGACCCACACACAGGTTGGATCTACAGATTTACTACTCAATGAAACTACCTCAATATTCTGGGCCTATTTTGGGCACCTTAGGTTTTCACCGTGTCTTATTTAAGTATGGGAACTTGTTGATTGAATTTTTGGATTCATCTTAGAGCACAATGAACGAAAATAACGGAAGTTTCGATATCACCAGCAATTACTACGATGTCCTGGGCGTGGCGGCCGACGCCACCCCAGAAGTAATACGGAAACAGTTCCGCCGTCTCGCCCTTGTCACACACCCGGACAAGAATCCCGATGACGTCAAGGCGGCCACTGTAAGGTTCCAGCTGCTCCAACGAGCTGTGGACACTCTGTCGGACCCCGAAAAGCGGGCAAGGTATGACGCCAAGCACGGGAGGCACCAATGCCAGTCCCGGCAGGCGCGGAAGGACAAGGCCAAGTCCTCCTCCTCCTCCTCCTCTTCCTCTTCTTCTTCCTCCTCTTCACACTCTTCTTCTTCTTTTTCTTCTTCTTCTTCTTCTTCTTCTTCTTCTTCTTCTTCTTCTTCTTCTAAATCTTCCCGCAAGTTTTCCTTCTCTTCCTCTCCAACCTATACTTTCTCTTACAAAACTACAGGAGCAGAGGAGGTCTAGGCCAAGGAAAGCAAAGCAAGAAAGCGAAGGCGACAGAGGCACAAACAGCAGGAGCAGCGGAACTGAACGTGCCGCCAACACGGACCGGGAACTTGTCTAGGCTGTGACAAGCCGAGGTGAGGCGCCGAGCGGAAATTTTCTGTTACCGTCATCCGCGAGCGAATCTATCTATCTCTCTTTCTATACGCCACATAGAAAGAGAAATAAATAGATTTTATAAAATTAAAAACTCGATAATTACGACTTGCTCAGCTGGTAGGTAGGTAGTTAATTAGTTGTTAAGTAGTTAGGTAGGTAGTTAATTAGGTAGGTAGTTAATTAGGTAGTTAGTTAGGTAGTTAGTTACCTAGGTGATTAGGTAGGTAGTTAAGTAAATATGTCTGTATATGAACGTGAGTGGATCCCAGACAGCTGAAAAGGAAAGGAAACCACATTTTATATAAAGTTTGTTTTCGTTATTGGGTCATGTTCTTTTCGGTAGTAACGGATAATAATTAAAATAAAATAAAAAATAGGGAAAAAATATATATAAATAAAAAAAATAATGGAAAAAATTATAAAAAAAAAAATAAGAAGAAAAATAAATAAATATGATGGTGGTGCCTGGGTGTTTTTTTGGGTATTGATGATTGGGATGTGTTTTGGGGTATTGATAAGTTTGTGGGTTTTGGAATGGAATGGATTGTAGTATTAAATTGTATTATAATGTTTTAAGCCGCTTGTTTTATGGAGAATCTGGCTGGATGTTGTATCTTGTTGGAGTGGCAGGGAAAGAATTTTTTATTGTTGTATTATTTTGTTTCCATTTTATGCAGTTTTTTTTTTGTGTGTGTGTGTTTGCATGGCTTTTTTTTCTTCTCCCACGTTTGTCTTTGTGAAGTTGACAAGGATATATTTAACTTTATTATTTTTTCTTAATTTATTCTGTGACTTTTTTTTTGTGGTAATATTCTGCTTTAGATTCAAAATGTTTGTTCAAAAATGTTATCTAACTTTTGTTTTACGTATAGTGGTTGTCAAAGGGATATAATTTCTAGTCATCATCTTTTTATATCACCTTCATGTACATTTATCTAATTGTTTGCAGTTTACATACACTTCAACTCAATATTTTCCCCTCACATTTTTTTTCATTGGAAGAGAGGAGAGAAAACTTTTTTTCATCACTTCATTGAATGGTTTTAAAAATGTTTAGGGGTATATTGTATTCGGGCAGTGGATAACTTTATAACATTTGAAAGTAATAAAATAATTTAAAAAAGAGGGCTTATCTTCAGATAATTAAGGTTCTTATTTTATAGGTGGGGCGGCAGAAGAGGGGAGAGCCGGGGATTATTTCTTAGTGAGAGAGGAGTTGCATTTAGAATATAGGTTAATCATATAAGATTTTTAAATAGGGGACAAATATCTTTAAATTTTCTATTTTGTAAAGGTTAGTTAATAAAAGAGAAAGTTAGAGAGGTTGTTAGAGAACGAGGTTGTTGAGGAGTTTTAGATAAATAGGAAAGAGCTATTTACTTAAGGTTAAAGTTGTGATTTTTATTAAGGGTGGAGGGTTTATAGACATTTAGTAGTGGGTCGTTGTTATGTAACAAGCTTTTAAAATAAAATTAGAGTTAACCTTTGGTCTAATAAACTTAGTCTTATAGAGTTTAAGGGAACTAGTCGGTTAAAATTTAAAAGGGGGTTTTATAAGGGTCAGGGATAATTAACCAAAGCAAAGCAGAGGTTGAGTTTAAAAGGGTATTATTAAGGGAAAAGGGGCTTGTTGAGGGGTAGTTAAATTTAATGATTTTGTAAAAAATTAAGGTTAAAAGTTAAATTAAAAGGATTTGGAAGACCTTGAAATCAACTCTTTAAAATTTAAGGGAATTAGTAATTAGGTTGGTGAAGAGTTTAAGTTAAAGGGGTTTAAATTAAGGTAGTTTGTTATTAAGGTAAATTAAAGGTTTTTCTAAGGAGAGGTCTCTAGGTTTCTATTTTTGAAATAAAAGGTTAGTGAGGTTTTAAAAAGGGTTTATTAACAGGTTTAGGAGGTTGAATTTTTATATTAGGTGAAGGGGGTGGTATAAGGAGAGCTGTATGCCTATTTAAAAAGAAAATTGAAGGGGCAAAGCCAGGGTTTAAATTAAACTTTGGGTTAAAGGGCACAAAAGTAGTTTAATAGAAGGTTAATTTTATTTTTATAACTTCAGTGAAGGGAGAAGATTGTAGGCCATCTTTACTTTTGTGTTCATTTAAGCTATTAAAAATTTAGTTAATTTAAAGTAAATTAAGGGTAGTTTTTAGTAGAGAAGTCGATAGAATTCTCTAAATTTGGTTAAAATTTTTTAGGGAAAATCTTGTATTTAGGTAGTGGGAAATTTTAGCTTAAGTCTATTTAAGAGATTTATGATTATTTTTTTAAAGGAGAAAAAGAGAGGGTTAATAAATTTATATAAGTCCTTTGAAAATTGGCGTCCTTAAATAAAATTATTTAAAAAAAAGAGGGTTGCCTTTAAATAACTAGGGCTCTCATTTTATAGATTAAGGGTAGTAGAAATAATTTCCGTGGTCTCTTTGAAGGTTTAAATAGAGAAAAAAAGATCACAGGAATTATTTTTTAAAGAGAGGGTAATTATATTCAGGGTATAAGTTGAGTTTTAATAGGGCTTTAAATAAGGTGGGAATATCTTTAAATTTTGTATTTTGTAAAGGTTAGTTTTTAAAGAGAGGAAAAGATAATTTATTATAAATCAGGGTTGTTAAGGAGCTCTTAGATAAATAAGAAGGGAGTTATCTATTTAGAGTTAAATTATAATTTTTATTTAGATTATAGGCATTTAGTAGTGGGTTATTGTTGTGTAATAAATTTTTAAAATAAAGCTTGAGTTAATGTTTGGTTTAATAAAATAAATTTAATAAAGTTTAAGGGAGCTAGTTGGTTTAAAATTCAAGAGGGGTTATGAGGGTTAGGGATAATTAACTAAAAGCAAAGCAGAGGGTGAGGTTTAAAGAGTGTAATTAGGAAAAAGGGGCTGTTGACGGGTAGTTAAATTTTAATAGTTTGTAAGTAATCTAATTTAGGGTGGGAGGTTAAGGTAGAGGATTAGGGGTATTTATGGGTGTTTCTTTAGATTAAAGGAGATTAGTAGTGAGGCTGATAAACCATTTAAGTTAAAGAGACTTTTTGATTAAGGTGGATTATTATCAAGATAAATTAAAGGTCTGTTGAAGGGGAGGTGAGATCTATATTTTTGAAATAAAAGGTTAGAAGGGGTTAAAAAGGGTTTATTGATAGTTAAAGGGCTAAATTTTTGTATAGATGAAGGGTAATTAGGGAGAGTTATTTCTATTTTTAAAAGAAATTTTAAGGGGGTAAAAAGGGTAGGCTTTAGATTTAGGTTTAAAAGCTAGAAAAATAGTTTAAAAAGAGCTAGGTTAAAAGTTTATTTTTTATAGCTTTTAAAGCGGGGGCGGGGTGCAGGTTATTTCTACTTTTATCTCCTTTTTTTAAGGTTTATTTTAAATTTAGTTAATTTTAAAGTAAATTAAAAGGGTAAAACCTTAGGGGAGAAGTTTGATAGAAGTCTCTTAAATTTGTTTAACATTTTTTAAAGGTGTATTGTATTTGGGTAGTGAATAACTTTACCTTATAAATTTATTTTGGAGATTGAAATTATTTTATTTTTTATACAAAGAAAAAAAGGGGGCGCTATAAATCTGTATAGATTTGAAAGTAGTAAAATAAATTAAAAAAGAGGGTTTATCTTTAGGTAACTAGGGTTCTTATTTTATAGGCGGGGTAGGAGAAATAATCCCCGGTTCTTTGGCATTCTCAGTAGAAGAGAGGAGAACCGGGGATTATTTCTTAGGAAGAGAGGAGTTATATTTAGGATATAGGCTAATCATATAAGATTTTTAAATAGGGAACAAATATCTTTAAATTTTCTATTTTGTAAAGGTTAGTTAAAAGAGAAAGTTAGAGAGGTTGTTAGAGAACAAGGTTGCTAAGGAGCTTTTAGATAAAGAGAAAAGAGCTATTTTCTTAAGGTTAAAGTTGTAATTTTTATTAAGGGTTAAAGGGTTTATAGACATTTAGTAGTGGGTTATTATTATACAAACAAGTTCTTAAATAAAACTTGAGTTAACATTTGATTTAATAGACTTAGTCTTATAGAGTTTAAGGGAACTAATCGCTTAAACTTTAAAATGGGGTTATGAGGGTTAGGGGTGATTAAGTAAAAGCAAAGCAGAGGTTGAGTGGGTATTATTAAGGGAAAAGGGGCTAGTTGAGGGGTGTCAAATTTTAATGATTTTTTTAAATTTTATTTAAGGTTAGAAGTTAAGAGGATTAGGAAGACTTTGCAATTATGTTGAGGTTCTACTGCTCATAATGGAGGATAATCAGGGAACTTAGGGAAGGTCAATTATACCGTCATCAGGCTCTTCGTCTTTTACTCCTTTCAATCACCGGTTGTTTTATAAGCCTCTGATCAGTGGGTACAGGTCTAAACATATTTTGGCCACAAATATATATCAAAAGAAAACATAATATAATAATGATACACATAATTAAATAAAACTAAGAAACTAAAGTTTACTAATTCCTTAACACCCCCTCTTAAACTTAAGTTTCTCCCTTTACAACACCAAATTTAATCATCTCATAAGTCTGGTCTTGTGCCTGTCATTACATATATCAGACTTCCAACTATTTTTCTGTACAATTTGGGATCATCTAGTTCTTTAGAATTATCATTTGTCATCTTTACAATGCTTGGATCACATGGGATGGCCTTAGGTTTGCAATCACTCATATTAAACTTGGTTAACATTTTTTTTTCACAATGCTCCCTTTGGTTCATCATGATACAGTCATCCCCAAAGACAAATTCTATACCCAAAAACCAGTTCAGCCTTCCCATATCCTTCATTTTGAACTTATCACTAAGACACTCCTTGACACTGTTCAATGCTGTCCTACTACTACCAACAATAATGATATCATCTACCCAAAATAAGATTATAGTGGTTGAATCCTCCCTAATTTTTGTGTACAGACAATAATCAGCTTGTGATTGAATAAAGTCTTCCTCAAGCAAGCATTTGTGTAATAAATTGTACCAATTTCTGCCACTCTGTTTAAGACCATACAAAGATTTTTTAAGTTTATATACAAGTGCTTCCCCCTTCTCATTGGTCACAACAAAACCCTGTGGCTGTTCCAGGAAAATTTCACAGTCTATATCAGCATTCAGGTAGGCAGTCTTTACATCCATCTGACCAACAGTCATATTGTTCTGAACTGCAAACTGCATCAACATTCTAATAGATGTGAGTTTGGTTGTTGGTGAAAATGTTTCTTGAAAGTCAATACCTTGCACCTGAGAGTACCCTTTTGCTACATACCTGGCTTTGAATCTTTCACCACTGTCATGACTGTTCTTTACTGTATACACCCACTTTCCTCCTACCACTCTTCTTCCTTCTGGTAATAGGGTTAACTCGTATGTGTCGTTGTCCTTCAAAGCTTGAATTTCTTCTTCCATGGTCCTTTTCCAAGAGTGAGAGTCCTTTGATGAGATTGCGTCCTCGTACGTTTGTGGGACGTCAGCAACCTTGTAGCAAAAATGCACCATACTCTTGGCACCTTCATCGTCCTCGTCTCCTTCATCGTAATCTTCTAGGTGTTTTGGCTTATTCCTCTGTCTCTGAGGATATCTTCTTCTTTCTTCTTGGCTTTCACTCCCTTCTTGTACATTGTCTTCCTTTTTATTGTCTTCTTCCACCTGCTCATCCACCTCTTGTGATTTTGACCTTGGGTACACATGTACATAGTCATCATGCTCTCCCAGATCCTGTTCAAATTTCTCAGTGAATCTTACACATCTTACTTTCTTTACTTCATTTTTCTCAAGGAGATACACAAAATAAGCTGGACTTTCTTCATCATATCCTACAAATATACCTTTTTCACAGCGAGCATCAAACTTCTTCTTATTTTGTAGGTATGCATAGCAAACTGTCCCAAATTTGTGCATGTTACTCAGGTTCGGTTTTCTTCCTGTCAAAATTTCAATTGGAGTCTTGCCAGTCCTTGGGTTATAGCACCGGTTCCTGATTTTTGCAGCAGTTTTCATGGCATAGGTCCATAACTCCTTTGGTAACTTGCTTTCAAGGATCAGGCATCTGGCCATCTCACTCAGGGTTCTCCAGGATCTTTCCACTGTTCCATTTTGGTGAGGTGAGTATGGGGCTGAAAACTCCTGTTTTATGTGGTTTCTTATCATAAGGGATCTGAAGGTTTCAGAAGTAAACTCTGTGCCATTGTCCGTCCTCAAACGCTTCACAGTTCCATATGGTGACATAGATGCAATGAACTTTTCTGCTGCTGCCACTGTGTCAGTCTTACTCTTCAATAAATATACTTTCATTACGCCAGAATAATCATCAACAAATGACATCATATACTTGAATTCTCCCCTACCAGTGGGAACAATAGGGCCTGATAGGTCACAGTGCACTAAGTGAAGAATTTCAGTAGCTCTTGTGTCTGGGTTTCTGTTTCTGTATTGGGCCATTTTTCCCAAGATGCATGTTTCACAATCAAACATTTCTTCTCCAATAATGGTCATTCCATCAACAACCTTTTCTAATTTCATCACATCCTTCATGTTACAGTGTCCGAGAATTTTATGCCACTCTTCCGCTGAATGCCTTCCTTCTCGGTTTGGTTGAACATTATTAATGAAATATAACTTCTTCTTTTTCTCAATGGGAAATGTTGTGCCATCCATAGTCTTCAGTTTAGCATCATTTTGAGAAAAAGTGACTGACGTTCCCATCTCCGTGGCTGCTTGGACAGAGAAGATGTCATGGGTGAAAGAGGGCACGTACAGGGCATTTTGCAGAGTGCCTTTTCTTAACTTTCCGTTACTGTCATACATTTTTACTATGGCATCACCCTTTCCTTGAACAGCACCATTTGTTCTGCTCCCATCTGCTAATTCAATGACATGGTTCTCCGGTTCGAAGTTATCATTAAATCTGATGAATTTGGACTTATCAGTGACAATATGTGTTGTAGCACCACAATCTACCAGTAAGGTGTTTCCTTTTATTGGGTCAAGGGATTGTTCATTTGCCTTGAATACAAAATTGTGAGCACCATCATCATGCTCTTGAGAATCTTCCTCCACTTTGTTCACAGACTTAACTGAATTTTTATTCCTACAAAAGTCAGTATCATGAGTGCTGGATTTACAGTAATCACACCATCTGTTGGTTTTCAATGTCTTGTCTTTGCTCCTACATTGAAAACTTCTGTGTCCTTCTTTTCCACATGAATAACAAATTATTTTAACTTTTACTCTGCTATTGAACTTCATTACACTGTCCCCATCTGAAGGGGTAGCCTGGCATTTTTCAGACTCTTCAAAGCTCCTTAAGGCAACTTTGAATTCTGCAAAAGTCATCATTTTATCTTTCTGTGTAACTACAGTACAAAAAGTCTTATAGCATGGAGGTAGGCCTTTCAGTAACATTGCAATCAATAAGCTGTCACTGATACTCTCTCCTGCAGTCTTAAGTGAAGTGGCTGCAGTTTCAGCACGAATCATATAGTCAGTGGCAGTTTCAACTTCTATATCCATCTTCAGAGAACAAAGCTCGTGATACAATGAAATTATTCTAGGCTTACTGGTGCCAACATAATGGCTTCTTAAGATTTCCAATGCCTTCTTACCGTCATCCTCTGCATCTCTTATAATGAGGTTAATACTCTTGTCATCTAGTACTTGCACCAGTTCAGCAAAAACTTGGGCATTTTTCTCGGTATCAGGGGTGGCGTCTGTCAGCACCCCGTGTAGTTTCTGTACCCGCAGATATCCCTTAAACTTCACCTCCCACAGTTCGTACTTAGCTTCGTCTCCATTGAATATCAGGCGTGCACTGGGCCCATAACCTGTTGAGGTTCTGCTGCTCATAATGGAGGATAATCAGGGAACTTAGGGAAGGTCAATTATACCGTCATCAGGCTCTTCGTCTTTTACTCCTTTCAATCACCGGTTGTTTTACAAGCCTCTGATCAGTGGGTACAGGTCTAAACATATTTTGGCCACAAATATATATCAAAAGAAAACATAATATAATAATGATACACATAATTAAATAAAACTAAGAAACTAAAGTTTACTAATTCCTTAACAAATAAATTTTTTTAATTTTAAGGGGAATAGTAATTAGGTTGGTGAAGAGTTTAAGTTTTAAAGGGGCCTTAAAATTAGGGTAGTTTGTTATTAAGATAAATTAAAGGTCTTTCTAAGGAGGGGCCCTAGGCTTCTATTTTTGAAATAAAAGGTTAGTGAGGCTTTGAAAAGGGTTTATTAATAGGTTTACGGAGCTGGGTTGTATTTTTATATTAGTGAAAGGGGTGATATAAGGAGAGCTAAACACCTATTTAAAAGAAAATTGAAAGGGCAGGTTTAAATTAAACTGTCGGTTAAAGGGGGAGAAAGTAGTTTAATAAGAGTTAAGGTAAAGTTTGTTTTTTATAGTTTTAAAGCGAAGGAGAAGGTTGTGGGTTACTTTTACTTTTTGTGTTCTCTCTTTAGATTATTTAAAATTTAGCTAATTTTAAAGTAAAAGGGTAATTTTTAGGGGAAAGGTTGATAGAATTCTCTAAAGTTGTTTAAAAATTCTTAAGAAAAAAAATCTTGTGTCTAAGTAGTGAATACTTTTATCTTATAAATCTATTTTAAGGACCGTGGTTATTTTATTCTTCTATAAAGAGGAAAAAAGGTGGGGGCTAATAAATTTATATATACACATTTAAAAAAAAAAAAATTTTAAATAAAAATAATTTAAAAAAAGAAGATTTATTTTTAAATAGCTAGGACTTTTATTTTATGGGTGGGGGTAGTAGAAATAATTCCCGCGGGTCTCTGGAGCTCCCAGCAGGAAGAGAGGAAGAGAGAAGAGCTGGGAATTATTTCTTAGTAAGAGATAAGTTGTATTTAGGGTACTGGCAGATCGTATAATATTTTTAAGTGAAAAAACAAATATCTTTAAATTTTCTATTTTGTAAAGTTAGTTAAAAGAAAAAGTTAGAGTAATTATTAGAGAGCTAGGTCACTAGGAGCTTTTATATAAAGAGAAGAGAGCTATTTACTTAAAATTAAATTATAATTTTTATTAAGTTTAGAGGATTATATAGACATTTAGTAATGGGTTATCGTTATATAAATAATTCTTAAAATAAAACTCGAGTTAACCTTTGGTTTAATAAACTTAATCTTATAAAGTTTAAGAGGACGGGGAGCTAGTTGGTTAAAATTTTTAAAAGGTAGTTATAGGAGTTGGAAGAAGGTTCAGTTAAAAAGTAAGGACTGGTGTTAAGAGGGCGTTATAAAAAAGAAGGAAAAGTGGTTGTTAGAAAAATAATAAAGTTTAAATTTTCGATAGTTTTGTAAGAAATTTAGGGAAGTTAAGTTGGAGGGAAAGGGGAATCTTGTATATAATTTTTTAGGTTGGGGAAGGTTAGTAACTTAGGTTGGTTAAGTGTTAAAGTTTAAGGGAGCTTAAAAATTAGGGTGAATTGTTTATTAAGATAAATTAAAATGTTTCTAAAGAGGGAGCGGCGAGAGGGGGTTCTATTTTGAAATAAAAGGTTAAAGGGAGTTTAAAAGGGACTTATTAATCGTTTAAGGAGGGTTAGATTTTTGTGTAGGGGTGGTTAAGGAGAGTTATTTCTATTTAAAAAGAAAATTTGAGGGGTAAAGGCAGGTTTTAAATTAAACCTCGGGTTAAAGGTTAGAAAAGTAGCTTAATAGAAGTTAAGGTTAATTTTATTTTTTATAATTTAAGTGAAAGGAGAAGATTGTAGGCCATCTTTACTTTCGTGTTCATTTAAGCTATTAAAAGTTTAGTTAATTTAAAAGTAAATTAAAAGGTAATTTTTAGTAGGGAATTGTCTAAATTTGTTTAAAATTTTTTAGGGAAAATCTTATATCTAGGTAGTGAATAGTTTTAGCTTAAGTCTATTTTAGGGACTTATGATTATTTTTTTAAAGAAAAAAGGAATCCTGATAAATTTATATAGGTTCTTTGAAAATTGACGTCTTTAAAATAAAATAATTTTAAAAAGAGGATTATCTTTAAATAACTAGGGCTCTCATCTTGTAGGTTAAGGGTAGTATAAATAATTTCTCAGCCTCTTTGAAGCTTTTAAATAGAGAAAAAAAGATTACAGGAATTATTTTTTAAAGTGAGGGTAATTATATTCAGGGTACAAATTGAGTTTTATAAGGCTTTAAATGGGGTGCAAGTATCTTTAAATTTTGTATTTTTGTAAAGGTTAGTTTAATTTAAAGAGAGGAAAAGAGAGGTTATTAAAACAGGGTTGTTAAGGAGCTCTTAGATAAATAAGAAGGAAGTTATTTATTTAGAGTTAAGTTATAATTTTTATTTAGATTATAGGCATTTAGTAGTGGGTTGTAGCTGTGTAATAGATTCTTAAAATAAAGCTTGATTTAATGTTTGGTTTAATAAAATAAATCTAATAAAGTTTAAGGGAGTTAGTTGGTTAAAATTTTAAGGGGGTTAAGAATAGCTAACCAAAAGCAAAGCAAGGGTTGGGTTTAAAAGGGTGTGATTAAGGGAAAAGGGCTGTTGACGGGTAGTTAAATTTCAATAGTTTGTAAGTAATTTAATTTAGGGTGAGAGGTTAAAGTAGAGGATTAGGGTATTTTATGGGCGTTTCTTTAGATTAAAGGAGATTAGTAGTGAGGTTGATAAACCATTTAAGTTAAAAGGACTTTTTAATTAAGGTGGGTTATTATTAAGATAGATTAAAGGCCTGCTTAAGGGGGAGGCGAGACCTATATTTTTGAAATAAAAGGTTAGAGGGGTTTTAAAGGGGCTAATTAATAGTTAAAGGGCTAAATTTTTGTATAGGTGAAGGGTAAATTGAGGGGAATTATTTCTATTTTTAAAAAGAAATTTTAAGAGGGTAAGAAAGGGTAGGCTTTAGATTTAGTCTTTAGGTTTAAAGGTTAGAAAAGTAGTTTAATAAGGGACAGTAAAAGTTTATTTTTTATAATTTTTAAAGCGGGGAGGGGATTATAGGTTATCTTTACTTTTTTATTTCTTTTCTTTAAGGTTTATTTTAAATTTAGTTAATTTTAAAAGTAAATTAAGAGGGTAAAAATTTAGGGGGAGAAGTTTGACAGAAGTCTCTTAAACTTATTCTAAAAATTTAAGGGTATATTGTATTTGGGTAGTGAATAACTTTATCTTATAAATTTATTTTGGAGATTATTTTATTTTTATATAAAGAAAAAAGGGGTGTTATAAATTTGAAAGTAGTAAAATAATTTTAAAAAGAGGGGGTTTAATAGCTAGGGTTCTTATTTAAATAGTTGGGGTAGGAGAAATAACTCCCACGGGCCTCTGGAACCTTCAGCTAGAAGAGAGGAGAGCTGGGAATTATTTCTTAGGAGGAAGTTGCATTTAGGATACTGGCGGATCGTATGAGATTTTTAAGCGGGAGAGCAAATATCTTTAAATTTTCTATTTTGTGAAGTTAGTCAAAAGAAAAAGTTAGAGAGATTATTAGAGAACCAGGTCACTAAGAAGTTTTTAGATAAAGAAGAGAAGAGAGTTATTTATTTAAAATTAAGTTATAATTTTTACTAAGGTTAGAGAATTATATAGGCATTTAGTAGTGGGGTCATAATTAATCCTTAAAATAAAATTTGAGTTAATTTTTGGTTTAATAAACTTAATCTTATAAAGTTTAAGAGAACGGGGAGTTAGTTGGTTAAAATTTTAAAAAGGTAGTTATAGGAGTTACGGGGAGGGGGTTAGTTAAAAAGTAAGGACTGGTGTTAAGAGGGTGTTATAAAAAAGAATAGTAAGGGCTTTCTTTTTCATCACCGTGGGCACCACCAACAAATACAGCAAGGTGTTATCTCTTTTCTGTTTAGAATAGTAAAGGACTCCATCTTCTACAATGAACTGATTTAAGATTACTGGAGGATGTTTATGTCGTGGTACTTGTCCTCCTCCTAAATATTCTTTCATTTCTCGCCAACGGGGTTCATCTACTTGGGCTTGTATGAACTCATCTTTGGTCATCCCTAGGAACATATCTTGCCCTACCATTCTAACTACTTTAACTGGATGGCTTAGTTGATCAGCCACCACGTTCTTAGATCCAGCTTTATATTCTATTTTATACTGAAACTCCCTCATCTCTAATATCCACCTATTCATCCTGGGCGATTTTGTTCTTTGCCTGAACACAGAAATGAGGGGTTGATGATCGGTGCGGATCAGGACGCGCACTCCCCACAAATAATTATGAAAGTTCCGGCAGGCTAACACTACAGCTAACGCTTCCCTGTCGGTTGTAGAGTATCTTATTTCGGCCGGTCTTAATTTCTTTGAAAAGAATCCTATCACTCGTGGTTCTTTCCCATCATATTGCATCAGCACTGCTCCTACATGAGTAGCACTAGCATCGGTTTCTAATATAAACTCCTGATTCATTACTGCTTTAGAAAGGATTGGGGCATGGGTGAGTTTACATTTTAAAGTCTCAAAAGCATTCTGACATTCACTGATCCAGTCAAATACTTGGCCTTTTTTTAGTAAGGTTGGTAAGAGGGGCCATAATCTTTGAGAATTTTTCTATGTGGCGGCGATAGAATGAGCACATCCCGATGAAACGTCGCGTTTCCTTGATAGTAGTGGGTGGCTTCATTTGGGTTACTGCGTCTACGTTACGTGGGTCAGGACGATACCCTTCCTTTGACACTATATGTCCTAAGAATTTTACTTGTCTTTGACCAATATTACACTTGGAGAGGTTAAGTTTTATACCTACAGACCTTAGGTGTTTAAATAACTTTTCCAGCCTCTCAATTAAAGTAACGTAGTCTGCCGCATACACAATAAGATCATCAAGATAACTTTTAACCCAATTTTCTTTAAGTAGGGGGACTAGAGCTTGGTTCATTTGTCTAGCGAATAAAGCGGGGCTGCAGCTCAAACCGAAGGGCAATCTTTTAAATCTATAGAGTGAGATTCCATCACTAAAAGTAGTTAGGTCCCTGCTGGATTGATCGAGGGCGATTTGATAATATGCATCCTTCATATCCAGGGTGGCATAGTAGTCACTTCCTGATACATTCTCTACTAACTCTTCTAACTTAGGAAGAGGATGAATATCCATAGCTAGTTGTTTATTTACTTTTCTATAATCTAAACAGAGTCTTTTGTCTCCCCCTGGCTTATTAACTAAAACTATTGGGGACAGCCAAGCCGCAGTTGAACTTTCGATAATTTCTTTCCTTTCTAACTCCTTTAATATTGACTGAATCGCCTCCTTTGCTTTCTCGGGATAACGGTATAGAGGCGTACGGCAAGGTCTTGGATCGTCTACCTGAATATGAGCTGGTTCTGCTTGAATTAAACCTAACTCGCCTGGATGTACTATAAAGAGTTTTTGATGTTGTTGGATGATTTGAAATAATTGTTCTTTCTGTTCTGGATTTAAATGTGACCAATCACGAGATTCTAGGATGGACTGCAGTTTTTCCCAGCGTGTTTGGTAATTACTAACACAATCATTCTCAGGTCCGAGAGCCTCACTAATACGGGAGATAGTAACGGGGGTTTCTTCTGTTTCTAATTGTTCATCTTGCACTCGTTCATAGGTGACTAACAATGTTCCGGGGTGCAAGTTTAACCCTACCTTGGTGTTATTAATGACGGGAATAAACAAAGTTTGATCTTTAGTGACAGTCATAACCATTGGTATTCCATTCTGGACGTATTGATGTCTGGCTTCAACCATTACTACTGTGTTAGGTTGTTCATCGACTTTAATTTCCACCATGGTCGTTAAGTAACAGTCCAGGTGTTTACGAGTTGTTAATCGGCCATATTTGGGGCGGTTATTGGGGTGGTTATTAGGGGCGGGTCGTGTTTCTCTTACCACCCTTTGAACTTTACCATATTCATTTGTTGTTAACACTAAAGGATAAATCAAGTTATTCCAATTAACTTTTCTTGCTTGGTAATCTAACGTAAATGTAGCTTGACCGATGGCATTCATACCGAGCAAGGCTGATGGACGCAGATAATTATCAGGAATTACCGCTACTTTAATGGTAATTGGGTGATTACTGGTACTAGAAATGGTAACACTAGCTTGACCCAAAACTCGTAATTTACGACCCGTAATTCCTTGCAATGGGGGAATTCTTGAACTATGTTTTATTTCCAGCCCTAATTCTTCCGCTGCGCTAAGCTTAAGTAGAGATACATCACTACCTGTATCTAACATTACTTCGAGCACATGGTGGTTAACGTCCAGGTTAATGACCGGTGATTGTCACGCTATTCTCCCTTGAGTCATTAATTCTCCCGGGACAACCTGGTTGTCCTCTTCGACAATTCATCCGCAGGCAATCATAGCAGGAGCCTGGGCGAGGTTGTTTGCGACATTCTGCTATAGAATGACTATTAGCTCGACAATAAGGGCAGTATTTTTCTCTCCTATCCCATTGTCTAAGTCTCCTCTCGACTCTTTCTAAATTGCCCCTCCCTGTTGGTGTTCTCGGAGGGTTACGTGCTATGGCACCTTGGGATGGTAAAGCTGGTCCAATTGTTCGCACGTTATCCCGTTGTTGTGCTAGCACCACTATTCTCTCATTATCTAATTTGCTCATAAACTTTTTAAGGGTTACATTCTGGTCCAAGTACAACTCTAGCCTATCTCTACTTTCTTTAGGCATGCCCTTCAGTAGTTTGTTTTTAATGAGTTGTTTGGTGTTAGGCACCTCTCCCGACTTTGTTTGTACTTCTAACAACGCAAGTTTACATTTTAGGTTGGTTACAAATTCTATTGGGTCTTCGTCATACGTATATTTTAAATCGTTCAAGGAATCAAAGATACGGTCTTCACTTTGGTCGGTGAGTTCAGTAGCTAGGTGCTTCTTAAAGTTCTCCCACGACATAACTTCTTTATTAAGGATATTCTGAATAAATAGTGAAAGGGGTGCATCTACTCGCATCCGAACTATTTGTTGTCGTTCGTCTGTTAACTGAGAACAACTTTCTACCTGTGACAAGAAAACAGTGAGTCGTCCCGCGCCGTCTACACCATTCAACTGACGTAACTCCAGAATAGGGATATCACGTGGCTTCAAAAAAGTTTTAACTGGTCTTTCAAGGAGGGGTGCAGATTCCCTGCGGCGCAGTTCACCTATTAAATCCTCAACACAAAACCTTAAATTATCCACTTCCCTTTCTAACGACTCCATTTTCCTCTGATCGTGATGACCGACTTCTGAACACTCTGGTTTTATTGCTCCATCAAGCGCTTGTTCACCCACTTCTGTTACTTCCTCCTGGGGAAACCACGAGTCGCCTAACAAGTCTATCTGAGAATTCATAATTAAAATTTAATTGGAGGGGGAAGGACGCCCGGCGATCCGAAGACCGCGACTCACTTAACAATCTGGGGACATGTGCCCGCAGAGGAGACTTTGAGCGTATTAGTCCACTAACACTATCACTAACACTTAAAAAAAGAAAACAATGCATCACTATTAACTCTACGTAACTATTCTAATCACCAATCACTAATCACTACTCTGTAAGGGAATAAAAAAATTAACTGGAAGGGGGGCTAATTACCTACTTAACTAGCACACTGTAGCGTCCTCCGGACAACGTGGGCTGATGCGTAATTTGCATCTACACCGCTGCAACCACTGTACCGAGGGTCAGTGTTACTGCCACTGTACCGTAGGTAAATGTTACTTTCCATTGACACTGCTGTCATCACTGTACCGTTTCGGTATAAACTCTACCTTCTTATCTACTACTTTCTATCTACTTTCTATGCTGCCACCACGACACCACTTTGGGTATCGACACTATTGCTACTACTACCACTTGGCCCTCCACCACCGAGGTTGAGATACGAACAGAAAACGAATATAGTAAAATAATGGACAACTTTAATGGTGAATAAATAAATAAAGTACTCGCTATATCCGTGGTGGTGCTCTTACAAGTGCTTATCCACCCTTTGCGACACAAACATAAACAAATAAATTAACACAAAAATTCCTATTCTATCCTACCTAACTATACGTGAGGGAACTGATGGAAAACGACCAAAATACACTCACGCCACAAATACTGTTTGAGAGTCACTTCCTTCTTGCCGTCGTCCTTGGCGAAAGGCAACTCCATATGCAGCCTTAGTCAAACCACAACCGAAAGACAGTCTTTTGCTGGTCCTCTCGGCAGCTGTCTGGAGCGGGGTCACGGAACACTAGTGACTAACTTTCCGCCCAGACCGATATATATATCCTCAGTTCTAGTGACGTCACGCGTTTTTCCCATCATCCCCTCTATCTAGTGGTACCTACTCTAACCATAACAAGGTATCTAACGAGTGTCGAGAATACGAGGATTTACCGGTGATTCCGCAAAGGAATCACCGTAATGATAGTTGGCCCGTTGTATTCGGTACATATATATATATATATATATATATATATATATATATATATATATATATATATATATATATATATAATACTTACCACGGAAGCTGAGAATTGATATATATGTATAGGAAATTCTGCAAATTATACTATAACCTTACAGTTGTATGGATAGCAATAACGTGACGAATTATATATCTAAACTATTCAATATATTTAATTAATAAAATGTTTAGATATAAGTTAGAGTCAAGTTATGTTTGGTGAATACTTTGAGGTTACATTATTGTGTGCAGAATGTAACAGTCTATACAGAGAAAGACGAGGCATATCTTTGGTCTGCTTCACATGCACAACACTTGGCAAACAAATCATTATGCTGCCAGACCCATACCAACACAATAGTGCATTCACTCTCATCAATGTGGAAATGTGTTCATGATAACTTCTTGAAGAGAGAGGGAGTGCAGGAAAGTCTTGATAGAAATTAATCAGTATATGAAAAATTAATGATATAATGTATTTTAAGATTGGTAAAACATTGAAGAATGTATTAATAATGCAGCAAATTAATGAATCACTGTTTGAGGAACCAAACTAATAGTATACTGAAGACTTGTGCGTAATGCAATATTGTTATAATGAAGACTCGCGCAATGCAATATTTTTATACTGAAAACTTTTGTGTAATGCAATATTGTGTTGGCATCCTCTTGGCCCTTAACAAGATCACTGTGACAATTGCGTTGCTGCCGCTGCCACTGCCAAGCCTTGCCTGTCACTATCTTATCACTATCTTGCGTCACAGCCAACAAACATGAACCACCAATCATCCTAAGAGCTAGAAGGGCAGACGATCTTCTCAGTAAGCTGGTGAGACACAATGCATAGGAACAGTAAGGAAAAAAAGTTTGATTGTACCCTATACCTAGTCAATGTCCAAAGGTAATATCCAATAAGAGGTATTTAATTACATGTGGATAGCATTACTTGGGAAACTATATGTGTATTTAAATCTGGCACTCTTTTAATTTTACATGTTAATTGGAAGTGTCTTTTTTATAATTTGTTTGTGGCGCGTTTAAATATTTGTTTCCCAGACTTGACCCACCAAAGTGTTAGTGTTTAACCCTTAACTTCCGGGTGGCTAAATTATTTTCCGTTCCTATCTCCGGGTAACTTTTGGAAAATTAGGAAACGCCAGAAGATAATTTTATCTATAAAAACCAAATTATATTTTTTATTCTGAGTGCAATGATGTACTAACCTGCGCGCTATGACCTATGGAAGTAAAGTTATTGTGTATCATAAATATCTTTCCGAAAGCGTGTTGCAGCCCGCTGTGTCCCGTGGCGCAGTGCGATATCGCTGCCCGTGAATCTCTCTCTCTCTCTCTCTCTCTCTCTCTCTCTCTCTCTCTCTCTCTCTCTCTCTCTCTCTCTCTCTCTCTCTCTCTCTCTCTCTCTCTCTCTCTCTCTCTCTCTCTCTCTCTCCTTTTGGGAATTTCTTTTAGATGAAATAATTGTACTTCCAATGAGAGAGAGAGAGAGAGAGAGAGACAATTTTTCGTTCATGGTCACACACACACACACACACACACACACACACACACACACACACTGACACAATGACCTGCACACAGCTTTTTCTGATGTATCATTGAATAGGACTGCACACATACGCACTAAGAGGGAGATATATATATATATATATATATATATATATATATATATATATATATATATATATATATATATATTATATGAAAATAATGGGAAGGATGACACAAATCCAAGACTCACCATGGTAGCAACATCGCGCTGAACCACGTGCTTCTATCAGTAGCGACTTAGTGATGGACGGACAACTCCCCACCCCCCACTTGCCACAATCTCCACTCCCTCATCCTCCTTCGTCACCTCACCCTCACTCTCCTCCGTCACCTCCTGAACCATCTTTATCACCTCAGCCTCCTCCATCATCTGACCATCCTACGTCACCTGAGCCATCTTTATCACCTCACTCTCCCTCCCCGCACGTATCATTTCAACTTTCCCCGTCAAACATCTCTCTACTTGCCCAACAAGGTTCCTTCTCATCTCCCCGACCCCCTCCTCCCTCTCCATCTGACTCACATTCATCAAGAGCCAGTATTATATTACTTTTAGAAGACGAAGACTTCCTCCTGTCTTCCGAGGAACAAGAGTTTTCTGAGGAACTCTTTCCCTACCCAGGCACCCGTGAGGAGTAGTGATGTACTTGTAAGTGTTGTCTAAATTATTTCTTTATTATTGCAGTAATCCAAGTCTATGTTTTATTACAAATGAAAAGACATCCATGGTAGTACCTTAGTCATCAGTACTGCTGCTTTTTATTACAAGTAACTAAAAATAAAGACATCATTGATAAATGTTTCTTGTAATTACATTACTTTGAAACATGAATAAAAGAGAACAAAAACAAACAAACATAAATCTGGCAGCCCTTTTTAGAGCGATGACAAGTCCTGTAACCTCAGACGAGTCACCAGACTCAACCAGTTAGATAATCATAACTCAAAATGAAAACTCAGCTACATGAATAAGTGAGAGCAAAACAAAACAAACAAACAAAAATGTGGCAACACTTTCTGGCGCGATGACATGTCCTCACTCCTCTAGTCCTCTACAAACAGTAGAATTTTGCGCTGCATTGCACCAAAGAAGAATGTTGCCTCAGCAAACTCTGGAAGAAAAGAGATTACATATAAACATATCTTATAAGAAGTGTGTGTGTATGTGTGTCTGTGTGCGTGTGTATGTGGAGAGAGAGAGAGAGAGAGAGAGAGAGAGAGAGAGAGAGAGAGAGAGAGAGAGAGAGAGAGAGAGAGAGAGAGAGAGAGAGAGAGAGAGAGAGAGAGAGAGAGAGAGAGAGAGTAGGCTGTTGTGTACACACTGCCTCTCCCCTTTCCGCGATAAGAAGGAAAGGGGAGATAGCCTAGGCCGTAGACACACACAGCTGTCCTCCCCTACCACCTACACACTCACCCAGACACAATTTGTGTAAAATGAGTATTCAGTGAATTTTGAAAGTAACACTATTGTTGTTAGTACAATATAAATTATATCTACCTTGCGACTGGTGTGATGCCCTCCGTCGAATGTAGAGTCCCGTACCAGGTCTTCTTTTTAGAATATCTTGAGGGTGTGATACTGCATGAAACAGCAAAACACCAGCAAACACGGGCATAGTTGGAGTAAAATCCTCACATCCGTTCCATCTAAAATCATCTGCATTTGCAGCAGCACCTGTGGAAGCTTGTGCTGCAATTCTAGGTCTCATTATAGCTCTGCTACGCCCACGTGACCTTCCACGCCCACGAGATCCTGTGACAGTACGTGAGATACGCATACTTGATGTTTGCTCCGTGTCTTCATCACTATATTCATCACTACTGCTGTCTTCAATTTCTTCAAAATAATATTCACTGTCCTCGCTCTCTTCAGTAATTTCTAAATCACTGTCATATGACATATGCATATCAGTATCCATACTGCCTCTTTCACCCGGAGGGTGAGTTTCACCCGCCGTGTCTAGGGAGGTGCCAGATGTTTTCTCCATGAAGGAAAAAAGGTAAGTAAGGCGAATTTAGATCACTCATAGTGACAGCTGAGCTAGTGGAAAGAGTTGCCAATTACTTATACTCGCCTTTCGACTTGAAACAAACAAAATACGAAAACGCGGCGGGAAAATTCATGATTACCGGAACGATCACCGTCTCACCAGACGGAGCACTATGATCGTACATGTACGATCCCCGGATGTTAAGGGTTAACTGAGCTAATGAAACTCAACAGTATTACCTGCAAGTGTTAAATCAACCCAACAAATGATATATATCAGTATAATTAATTTTGACATTGACAATCCCATTACTCTTTTGATATTAATAACTATTTAACACCTTAATGAGTCTTCTAAGCCTGGAATAGTAAATATTTATATGAAAAATCATTACTATTTCTAGCTAAGTCACAATGGATATTTTACTGATCTTTGATATTGCAAGAAAGTGGCCTTTATATAGAAATCAATTGTTTGTAAATTCATACATAAAAATTGAATGCAAATCCAAATCAGTGACTGCATGTAATCTATCCATATTGAAGATGTTTAAGTGTGGAATTTCTATTAAACTTTCTTAGAAAAAATAGTCTAATAACACACAAGACTAAACTCCCTGTGTAAAAGTACGTTATGGAAAGTTGAAGGTTATAGATTCCCAAATAGTTAATGCTTTAAAAGTATTATATAGCAAGAGGCAAGTGCTGTTAGTAATATTAGAACATATGCAGAAGCTTGAACTGAAATGAGACTTATAGCACCATTAATAAGGCTTCCTCTATATAGCAACAAGTCTATACCTTCCTATCAACTAAGTAACAAGAGTGAAAGCTAAGAGCAGCAAAAAGTATTCTCTAGTCAAAATGGAGAGTACCAGGGAACTAGACTCCAAGTTCTGTATCAAGACTCAAGACGCAACACAGTACAGTCACCAAGATAGGCAATGTTAGTAGTGGAGAAACAGCAACATTAGCAAGACGTCACTGGTTACCTGGAGCCAACAAATTTCTTCACACTCTGGGGGAGACTGATTCTCTCTGGGGCAGGAATCTCCAGAGGAAACTTGTGGCCAAGAAGACCTCGGGCAGCGTGTGCTCTAGGGTCTAGTGGCAGGGTCTCGGCCAGCTGGGGAGTGGTTGGCTGGTGGGGCGATAAATCCCCATCTACAGAAGCAGAGGTCAGCTGCAGCACTGTCTGATTACCGTGGAGATCAAAATGAAGGCCAAGCATTATGGGGTCAAGGTTCATCAACTCTGCTGTAACTGGTTTGACAGACAGTGGATCCAATCTGACCTGATTCCCAAACATATTATTCAACTCCTTTTCCTGTTGATGGGCAGCTTTTTGAAAGGCCGATTAGCCTTCTAGTGTTACCTGCATAGTGTGCCAGGAACTCGCTACTTGAATTATTGTTACTAACGTCTGAGGTTTCCTGATGCCGTGTTTCCCTTTCCTGCTCAATATCACTACTTCCACTCAGACCACCATACCTTCCTTTACTGCAGTCGAGAGATGCAGACTTGCCATCCTCTGGTATTCCCTCAAATGTTGATGATTTTTCCAGTTTTCTCTCTATTTTGGTCTTTTCGGGAGTCTTGGTGCTTGATGCAAGAGCTCGGTGGTGGTGGTTCCGGGGATCTGTCTAACACTCTCCATCCTTTTTCTGACGTTCTGGGTTTCGTTTACGTGACTGTTCTTGTTCTAATTGAATGTGATTACCCACCTTCTGGCTTTCTTCCCTCGAGAGAGAACGCTTTTTTGACATAATTACACTATCAGGAGTCATTGCTGAGGTTTCCTGCGGACTCCTTTCTAGGCTGCGCATTTGGCTTGTACTCCCGGATGCACTAGTTCTTGAAGGGGAATTAAGGTCACAATCGACATAGCTTAACCTACATCCGGGTCTCACTTTCTCACTCGATGGGGAAGCGCTATGACTTACACAATTGTCAACCTGTGTAGGAACTTCCGCCTCCGTCTTATCACTAAGTTTACTACGCTTCACTTTGTCACTAGAGAATTCAGCCGTTAACTTTGGTATCACTAAGTCATCCCTCCGCATCCTCTCCTCGGGACCTGGACTGGTTACGTCGGTTTCCCTCCAGAGTCCTGGCACGTTAGGATAGGAATAGGTCGTAGAGTCCCGGGAAAGACTGTTTAAACGTAACGAACTTTCATCACTTGAAGCTTTGACACTTGACAAATAGTCTGAGTAAATCTGTGGTGAGAGTTCCCTAAAGCCAGGTGCTGCAGCTCCTTCCATGTTAATACCACTGAACATGTATTTAAAATGTTCATCACTTAAGGAAGGAGTGTGTTGAGGTGATGGAGAGTCAGCGTCAGTCCAAGAAAAGTCTGTGCGGGAGAAACTCTCGACAGATGAACTTAGACTCGGAGAACGATTTAGAGAACTGATTTCATCCGCAGAGGAATGAATACGGGTAGAGTGAAGGTCTCTATGGGACGACCCGTGCAAACTATCATCACTGTAATGCCTGGCGAATGAACGCAGTTTATGCCGTACGTCAGCTTCCTCCACGTGGTGATGGCGCGGCATAGGCGGAAGAATCAGTCCTCCGCCAAGACATGATCTGCTTGCATCGGGAAGCCTTAGCTGGACATCATCATTCTCTTTTCTCGGGGAAGTTCAGTTCCGTCCGGATGATTTCTTGACAGCATTCCCGGTATTAGATCCTTGGTGAGGTGCGCTGTGACCTTGAGCTTGGATCCACGCTGGAGCATACGCACTCGGAGGGAAGTTGTACTCATCCGGGCGGTATGTGCGAGGACAGGACTGTGAGTATGGCTTAAGGGCAGTGATGGAGGACTGGGGTTTAATCTGTTGCATGGCGGTACGAGTTGGTGTTTGAGACTTGCTGGAACACATCTGTGAGACTGAGAATCTTGGTGGGAGGACATGAGCATCTAAGGGAGCTGGAGGGATTCTAGTCAACAGTGGCTCCTCCTCACACCTCTGACTGTCCCCTCCTTGCCTTCCTCCTAACTTAGAAAGGTTCTGGCCGGCACTAATTGTCATCGCCTGTAAGTCATCACAGAACGAGTCTCTGTTGCGCCTAGATCGAGGTGTCCCAGCTGGTTGTCCTTGCACCAGCTGGCTGGTTAGAACCTGGGAGAGGCTGCGGCCATGGGGCGGCACCTTGGGGGGCACCATGGCCAAGGCTGTGGCCATGCCCCCAATCAGTCCACCTGTCAATATAAAAGGAAAATGAATTACCTTCATAACTGCAACTCTAAGTCAACCTATACATAGATACTTCTAAATGATCTTTTTAAAATTAAATTGGAATATACATAGATACATAGAACTACACAGATCACCTTTGAATACTGTTTAAGTAAAGAATAGTAGTAATAAGTACACAAACAGACACGAACATGTACAGCTTAATGAATGCAATTAGTCAATGTAATTACAACATTGTTTTCAAATTAATACTTAACACATATACTTTCTATAAAGCATAAATTAAGATATATTAAAACTGTGGTCTTAATTTCATCCAAGAAGCTGTACATATTTGTAACTGTTTGCTGTACTTCTTCCCCTTAATATGGGTGATTACTTTGAACTGACCACATAGTCCACTACATTACAATTCTAAATAACATAATCTTCATTACAAAGTATTATTACCTAAAATACATAAGAACCATTAACTTCTATTCAGTAATTACTACAATGATCTAAATATATTACAAAGTTACTGATAAACTCTACCCATCATGCAATGTCAAATTTACAAAGTCCATTCTTTTTATTTTACAAGATATTACCACTAAAGAAAAAGAATGCAGCTCATAATGAATTGTCTTCTAACTCTAGTCCATAGAAACAAATTTGTCATATCCTATTTCTTATGAGAAGATAATAATCTGGATCCATTCTCAGGACAGACATTCACTTCATGCATGTAACAATTCCTCTCCATTGCATCCCCATTACCCATTATTATAAGGGGAGAGAATGATGTACAAGCAGATAGACACACCATTCAACACCTGCATCCATAACCCAACAACCTTATCACATCACACCGCCACAACATACTAAATCATAAACTAAATAGTTGAATAATTCATCATGGATATTATTTGATTGGTTAAGTTATTATTCCTAAAGGATAGTATGAACATTACAGTATTGGCTGATCAGTTATTCAATACAATGTTATTACTTTAAAGGCATAAACACTAACTTGCAAATCAGAATCTTATAAGTCTAATATGAATCCCTGTGTTAATGACTATAGTTTAAGGAAATCATACAAATATATGTAGTTCAGTATTCGCTAAAACACTAAAATGAAATAGATATACTTTGTTGATTTAATTTACATAAAGGTTAATTTAATAATTCTTACAAAATATAATTAACATATTGATTATTATTTCCCTTTACCACATAAAACATAAAATACACATACACACAAACTGCAAATATTTACATGAAAAATGGTTACCCTTTCCACACATTCAATTCACAACTTCCACAGTTTTACGCTGAACAAAAAAATAACCATCCTAGAATAACCAAAATTCATTCACCTCACACATTACAAATACCCACACCAAATATCTTAGTTTGCGTATACACTTCTAACCTAAAACGATGTACAGTAATAACAGTCCCAATGAACCACCCAGCCGTACCAAACCCTTCCAAGTCAACCTTCGTAGAGGCTGACTATCAATAATCCAGCAATCAATATTCCAGTTCCATCAGTTTTCCAGCATGAAAACATAAACAGCGCCACCCAAAAACAGTGGCGCTGCATCTCGGGAAATCTAAAACAGTGCTCTGAAATCCATACCGAAAAATTGATGGAGCAGGAATATTGATTACCGAATTATTAATAGTCAACCTGTACTCCCCCTTCCAAGGATAGCATGAGGGTGGCGGGTACAGGCATGCAAACACTGGAAACACCTTACCATTGTGGGTGTGGTACTGGCGTTGGTGTGGGTGGTGAGAGGAGTGGGGAGTGTGGAGAGTGCTGCCACACTGCCCAACCACACAATACGCAGGTCACACGGGCCAACCACAACCATGATCCAGGGCTAGTGGGGGATATGCCATGGGGTTGGGGAGTTACTTAGGGTATGGGATATGGAGGTATGGGGGTATAGGACAGTCAGTGTAAAATCAGCCAAGAGGGTGAATCTCTCTCTCTCTCTCTCTCTCTCTCTCTCTCTCTCTCTCTCTCTCTCTCTCTCTCTCTCTCTCTCTCTCTCTCTCTCTCTCTCTCTCTCTCTCTCTCTCTCTCTCTCTCTCTCTCTCTCTCTCTCTCTCTCTCTCTCTCTCTCTCTCTCTCTTCTCTCTCTCTCTCTCTCTCTCTCTCTCTCTCTCTCTCTCTCT
>JAXIVD010001669.1:0-2500 GCA_036785275.1 Cancer borealis
ATGTGTGTGCTAAGTGTGTGTTCAATAATAATAGTTCTCATGTCCTTTGATCTAATTTTTCCTGCTGTTTTGGTACCGTTGTCATAAAAAAAAGATCCGTCCCATTCATCCCACCCCACTCGGGACTATTTTTTAAACCGATTGCACCAGAATAATAACCGTGGACATGCCAGCGGCCGCCACCACTAGTACACCACCACCACTACTGCCACAGCCCACCACCACCACCATTACTGATATCCTTATTCATTAACGCTTCCCACCCTCATCACCATTACTAGAACTATTAGAAGTACTACTAGCATTAACCACCACCATCACTATCATCTATTATTAGCACTATTATTATCACTACCACTACTATTACTACTATTATTTATATTTTACTTATGAGCCACTTAACCACTTACCACTGCAAATTATTGCTACTACTACTACTACTACTATTATCATCACTACTATCAGCACCTCATCATTCTTACTACATTCCACTAGTTCCTATTCATTCATCACATCACAGACCTGACCACCATCACCACCACATCACCACCACTATCGCAAGCCCCTCACTATTAACATAAATTACTTAGCCACCTACAGCCCACCCCACCACACCACTACATAATCATTCATATTACGGTTGTCACTTCGACTTGTCCTTTCGCATTACACTACCACATTCTCCTCCACCCCCACACACTAATACAAACCTTACCATCAACCCAAAAGTTACTAATCATCACCATTACAACCACATGAGTCAGTAATCACCACCATCACACTATAACTAATTCAAACAACATTTTTTCTATATACCAGGACGACATCCTCCCTAAAAGGGAGCTAACCGAGACAATGCATGCGACACACACTCAACACACACACACACACACACACACTACACCCACACACACACACACACACACACCACACACACACACACACACACACACACACACACACACACACACACACCACACACACATACATGCATACATACACATATACTCATCTCACTTAGTCCCTAGGCCCCTAGAGAAGACTGGTCTCCCCGTGGTTGGGGGACCATGGTGGGGTCATCCCCAAGTCAAGGCTCAACAACAGCAGAAGTTCCAAACTTTGACCTTACCACTTATAATGTTTAGAACTAGTGAAGGTGACCTCGATGTGTGTGTTCGAAGAATGGCATAATAGTCCTAAGTGAAGAATTCCTAAATTTGAAAAATGGCCACATCTTTTGCTATAGATGAGAAAAAGACAAAAACATTTAGTAGGCTTTCTAGTGGACAAATAACTAGCAAGAATATTGAAAGTTTTTTGCATTTTAAGCTGAGAGATCAGCAGACCAGGTAACTCCCATGAATAAGATTAATGTAACACTTGTTTTAAAATCAACCAGGTCCTTACGAAATTCTTTGAACAAAACCTTCAGTGTCCAAAGGAGAAATGGGAGATAATTAATGTTTGGCATACATGGAGAGATTGGAGAAGAGAGTTCATCATGGATTAGGAGCAGCAGAACAAAGTAGAATATATTTTGACAATAATTAAAAAAAAAAAAAAATTTTATGAGCAGGACACGTCATGCACCGAACAAATAATTAATGAAAAATTACCATAATAGAATTGGTAACCCATGGATGGTGAAAAAAGGCAGGGTTGACAGAGAACTAGATGGAGGAGGTGAGCAAAGAATTTTACTAAGATGGCCTGGAATAGGACGGAAGCAGATAAAAATGAGTGGAGAAATTTTGAGAAGGCCTTTGTTTTGTAGTGGACTATTGGATGATGATGATTATATGATGATAATGTTGATGATGACTAACACTAACATCAACACGTGCTAGTGATGTTAAGCACATGAAGGCTGGTTTGAGGATGTTGATGCCAGCAGCTCACCAGCACAGACGACCCTAACAAGCTTGTGAGAGGCGTACACGAGGCCACTTCAACGCGGTGAATTACCAAAACCTACTCTCCAAATATGGCCATATAATTGCATTTGAATTTTGAATTTAATAACCTGGAATTACTATGAATACAAAGTGGTAATCTAACAAACAAATGCACACTGCCATGTTGATGATAATACGAAATACACTCAATTCCTCAATATAACGAAGCTTCAGTTTAACATCAACATTATGAATGAGAATCATACGATCGAAGCCGCGTTGTTCCACTCGCCCTCAGACTCCATTGTAGAGAGAGTTTTCAAGAGCGAGCCTCCACGCAGGCGTGTTTCCATTCCTCAACAAACTTTCGGCTGCTACTGATCAACTTACTTCAGCTGTAAGCCTTGTGGGCGATTCCTTTGGTCTCTGCATTAGAACAGAATCAATTTCGGGAGGCACGCCACATACCTCTATAATAAGCTTGGAATCAGTCTGACGGAGCAATAGATTGTTGACACGTGCTCCTTCCCAGTAATAGCCGTTGATTTTGACAGATGCAAATTTTAAATAAAGGCACGAAAAATTATGTGGCGTGCTTCCAGTTT
>JAXIVD010001669.1:7500-15000 GCA_036785275.1 Cancer borealis
GAGCGCTGGCAGGTGTTCCATTTATTGTGGCTACACGGATTAACAGTAACAGTCATAAACAGAGCGCCCTCCGTTTGTGAGACAGTGAACACCATCTACCGATGTGGCAGTAAAGGTCCATCAGTATTGCTGGTTCTGTGCATGTGTAGAATTCTGTGTTTGTAAACAAGCAGACGACGCGGGCTGTTTCTTGGAACAAATATTAACTTCTAAAGCTGCAGGTTGGGTTAGATTATGTTAGTTGAATTTAAGTTATGTTAGTTAGGTTTGGTAATGCTAGTTAAGTTAGAATATTTAACAAATATCAAGTTATGCGCATGACCACCACCAACCACAACGCTAAATCTATACTGTCACACCGGGTTCACGGAGCGCTTGAGTGACGCGACTCTGGTCAATACGAACACTTAGACAAGACTCTGAGCCTCTAGGCTTTGTATATGTGGCAATGGCCGCCACTCCGTCAGGGTGCGAGGATTTGCAGCACCCGATGCACCCAGGCTAAGTAATCAAAGAGAATCAATCGGCTATCCACTTGGAGCTCATAGTGACAGCACCAATTCATGTATAACGAGATGATACTATAATGCAATTCGGCGACGCAAAATTTTTTTCTTTTAAATTACCGAACAGAAATGATAATTTTATGGATTTCGGCAAACCAAGGTCACTGTGGCAGAAAATTTTCTGATCATACAGACTTAAAGTGACAAATGAAAGACAATACTCCACTGTGTTGGAGGTGAGCGTCCCAGGCTGGCAGACTTTTCTGAGTCCTCCACGAAAAATTCAGGAAACTCATCTAACACATCGAAAAAATTTATATATATATATATATATATATATATATATATATATATATATATATATATATATATATATATATACATATATATATATATATATATATATATATATATATATATATATATATATATATATATATATATATATAATGTAAAGCCTATGAAAGACGTTCTATAGTATTTTTCTTATACAACGTAACTTTGAATCAAAATGGTAATACTCAATAGCTTTAAGTTTATAAAATTGGATTTTGTACATACAAATACAAACACAATCAATCAAATGTAGAACCAACACAGCCATTCCGTGCAATTATCCCGCGAAAGATGCCAGACAAACAATCACAGTTACAGTCACGTGATCAAATCATCCATCGACCAACGAAAAACTGACATCAGCAAATTGCAAAGAAAACCTTTCAGCTAAAATGTGAGCAAACTGAGCCGTCCATTAATCGAAAATGCAGCTAATATTTGCTGCCTAAAAGCAGCAACACAGAATTCCTACTTCTGGTCTCACCATCCCGGCCACCACACATTCCTCTCCTTCACCCTACACACTGCTCAACTATTGCTTGAAGCTCGCACATCCTCATATGAGCTCCCTGTCGCCTCCTTCTCTGCCTCACCCGCTCATCTGCGTCACAAATAAGGAGGCGCTCAAAGCTTTCCTTATGGTCCGAGCAACTCACCCGAAATACCTTATAGTTCACCACTTAACCTAAAACCTTTTGTCACAAATTTGGGCAGAAGATAGATAAGAGTGAGCGAGTCGCACATCAGATGTCACTTTAAGAGGCAATGCAGAACGAAAAAAAGATAAACTGGCGTTATTGATCATCTTCACGAACAATTTCATATTCTATAGAAAAAAATGTAAAAATGTGTTATCTACAAAGACATAAAACTGTATCATGACGCGGCTTGTAACTCACCTTTCAAGAGCTGCGGTGGAATCTGCCGTGGAGGCTGTCCTGAAACATATAAAAAAAAAACTATTAGTTGCTTTCATGGAAAAATTCTTCTAAAAACATTGTATGATTTTACACCAGACAGGGGTACAATTGATCCTATATTTGCTATGACAACGCTATAGGGGAAAAATTGAGAATGGGATAAATAACTGTATAGCTTTCATAGATGATGTCAAGGCATTCGACAGGATAAACAAAATCAAGTCTTGGCGGGTGATGGAAGATGGTTATTACGGGATAAGCTCAAAGCTGATCAGAGTGGTGAAAAATATGTACGTTAACTGTCTTAATCGTGATGAAATTGGTGATGTATAGTCTGAAGTGGCAAAAGAAGTGAGGCACGGAAAAATGATGCAAGGGGGCGTACTGTCACCGCTATAGTTCATCACCTATGTGGATAAATGACTCTAAGGTGTTGGAGTTTGGGAGGGAGGAGAGGAAACTTGAGCTTACATGGACGACGTAGCTGTTATTGTGGACTCTCCTGATGCAGATGCAGATGAACGGCATGTGAAGCCAGTTTTAAGACACGGATAAAAAGGACTTACAGGTTGCTTAGCTGATGATTGCTTTGACACAACTAAACATAACTTATTTAATAGTTTAATATTGATATAGCTATTATATTTTATTTATTTTTATGTCCATTGGATCATTCATTTAAATCTATTTCTTGTTTATTGTCAACCAAATGCAAGGCGTCAGTGGTTCTTTACTAGCCTGGGTGGTGCTGAAGGACAGGTGGTCAGACTGTTTCGTTGGCCTTTATTCTGTTTATGTTTTTTTTCTGCACGTGTGTGTGTGTGTGTGTGTGTGTGTGTGTGTGTGTGTGTGTGTGTGTGTGTGTGTGTGTGTGTGTGTGTGTGTGTGTGTGTGTGTGTGTGTGTGTGTGTGTGTGTGTGTGTGTGTGTGTGTGTGTGTGTGTGTGTGTGTGTGTGTGTGTGTGTGTGTGTGTGTGTGTGTGTGTGTGTGTGTGTGTGTGTGTGTGTGTGTGTGTGTGTGTGTGTATATGCATGTGCGTGTATCAAAGCCACACAGCAAACATACCCTTACTTCCCTGCAACATGACTAACTAATCCTACTGCCTACCGTATACGCTAAAACAAACACTTGAACAATTAATAAGCGACCGTCCATGCCGTCTAACATTCCCACGCCACCCATCAACATCCTCAACACATCCACATCGCGCGGCCGCCACCCACAACACCTCTCTTTTCCCAGTGCCGACGAGGGTTTCGACGGGACCTACCAGACGAAGGTGGTTGTCTCCTCCAATGGCAACTGCCTCTACATCCCGCCGGGAATCTTCAAGTCTACGTGTAAGATAGATATTACCTGGTTCCCCTTCGACGATCAGCGATGCAAGATGAAATTTGGTTCCTGGACGTACTCAGGCTGGCAGGTGTGGAAGCAACACTGTGTTGTGCTGTGGGGGTGGCGGGTGCTTGCGGTTTTGTTTCTTCGGGTCACATTGCATTATGATAACACTAATAACAACAACGGTAGCAGCAACAATGACAACACTAATCTAATAATAATAATGATGATGATGATAATTAATAATGATGATGATGATGATAATAATAATAATAATAATGATAATGATAATAATGATTATAATAATGATAATAACGATAATAATGATAATGATAATATTCATTATAATAATAATATTAAAAAAAATAATATTAATGATAATAATAATAATGATAATAATAATAATTATTATTATTATCATAATAATACTAATAATAACTATGATGATAATCACAGTGATGATGATGATAATAATGATAACAATAATAATAATAATAATAATAATGATAATAATAATAATAATAATAATAATAATAATAATAATAATAATGATAATAATAATTGAAAACAAGAATAAGAATTATTACACGCCTCCATTTTCCGGACATTCAAGGCAGCATTGCAGAAAAAGAAGAAACCGACAATCTTACAAAGCTCAAACAACAAGATAAAGAGTACAAAATGCCGATTTATATATATATATATATATATATATATATATATATATATATATATATATATATATATATATATATATATTAAGTGATTATTGATTTCCTTTTCATTGAGACTGAAAATCGCCTCCTTTGACTTTACACAAATAATTCCATACCGTATACCAAATGGTTTAGCTCGGCCGCTGCTCAACTTTTAAAATCCCAAGTATCATCGATAGTCTGTTTTATTCTCCGTTAAGCCACGCCATTCTAACTCCTTCTCTCTAATGTACACCTGTCATGCGGTCTCTGATCCAGTGTTTCTTTTACAGTATCTCTCCACTTATTTCCAGGTCTCCACGTCAACCTTCCACCTTCTGAGATGGATTTATATATGTTCTATACTTCAACCTTTTCCTGAAAACCTGAAATTTATTTGTTCTCATATTTTCTCTTCAATTTTCTTCACCTTTTCAGACCACTTTAGAACCCGCCTGCTTTTCCCTTTCCAGCAAACTTCGATTAATTTCGTATTTTTTTGTAACCTGACCATTGGTGACAATCACAGTGGAGTCATCTGTTTTTTCTTTGTTTCGAAGCAAGTACAAATTCCCGGATGGCGGCTTCTAGACCAACGCCCTCGTCCATTCAGTCACGTTTTGTGACCCAGGAAACGCAGACACGTATTCTTACTTTTCGTGGCTTGATGATGTTGATGATGATGATGATGATGATGATGATGATGATGATGATGATGATGATGATGATGATGATGATGATGATGACGACGACGACAATGAAGATGACAACGACGACGACGACGAGACGACGATGATGATTATGACGAGGACGATAACGACAACGACTTAACATCATTCTTGCATATTTGCATTTCTTGTTTGAACACGAGCTAAAAAAAATGCTGCCTTTGAAATTCACAATATTATTGTAAAAGTAAAGAAATGAAGAATGGCCATTTATAACTAGAGGGTGTGTATCCTCTATACCAATGGAGAGAATCATCATCACACGACCAGCTACAGCTACCGTGCAACTATTAACTTTGTAATGTTATTCAATGCTTGTATAACTGTTTGCTAACCGATAACCAGTAGAGTGATTCTTGTTGATACACGACGCCATATGCCCGTGTTGATGCGGCGCCTTAACGTCAATCAATCAACCTGCTAATACAACAATCCTTATAAGCCACATTGAATCTCTCGCTAATGAACTACTTGATTGCAGCTCGACCTCCAACTCCAGTCGGAAGACGGCGGCGATCTCAGCGATTTCATCAAGAACGGGGAGTGGGACCTTATTGGTAAGTGACTCAGACAGTGAGTGTGAATGTGGGCGTGATTGTGGCTGAGTGTCTTGTGTGTCTGGCTTTTTAGACAATTATCATATATGTGTGTGACTTAAGAAAGGCATCGAACCATAACTTGTGTATCCATTGAGGTTGTTAAAATGGCTGCATGTGGTAACACGATCACCATGTTTTTGCTTCGTAATAACACACATGCTACAGCTCAAGGTCAAAAATTCATACTAATACTTAACAACCAGAAATTGATTGTAAATACCTACGTTCAAAACTTGAGAAGTATAACTAGCCTGCCTTTACGTAATGCTTAGCCTTTCCGGTGATAAGAGGTAACTAGGTTGAATATGTGAAGATTTTCAATGAATATGCAAGGAATTTTAGGAGTTAGGATCTAGGCCCAGACTTCTTCCTCTTGGACGGTGTTTAGTACTATAATCCAGCCTGTGAGAGAAGCAGTCCGCGGGGCACACAAGACCAAGACAACGCCCCGCGAACACAGGCACATGCGAGGTAGTGAATGAAGCAGCGTGAGTGTGAGACATTATTAACTTTATCCACGTTTTTTCTCCTCTCAGTCTCTCAGGTCATCTAAATAAAAACAATGTTAAAACTCACTTTGCTTTACATGCTAAAGAAAAATATATATATCTATGAAAAAATTAATTGCTTCATAAGTTCTCAGTACTCTCGGGAGCTATTATACGCCAAATCAAATTGTCTTATTAAATGTTACGTGACACATTGTTCATTGAAGCCCGCTACTTGAGGCTAAGTTAATTTATAAAGATATTTGATTTGGCAAGTGACCAACCACAGTGGAACCTGGGAACCAGAACACGTTTGTTTTTATTCATATTTTCTTCTGTATCCAATATCCATTTTTGTGCAGTTTTTCATTATTTTTGGTGATTTCCTAAATGTCAGGAAAGTAGCTAATTACGGAGGCGGGAAACTTTCAGCAGCCTTGCTGCGTCCCCTCAGACTGCCGCAGGTGCCTTAGGCTATTCTCTAGACTCCCTCAGGCTAAACACCCAACATCCCCCCACCCACACCCCCATCCTCCCGGTCAACCTGCCTCCTGGAAGCTCAGGTTCCACTGTCGTCAGTCTAGGAACTAATGTCACACTTTTATCATTCGCCTTTTATGTTCTAGGTTGTCCTGGGAAAAGAAACTCCATTACCTACAAATGTTGCCCGGAACCGTATGTAGACGTTACATTCGAAATTGTCATACGGAGGCGCACCCTATATTATTTCTGCAACCTAATTCTACCTTGTGTGCTGATAGCATCTATGGCCGTCCTGGGGTTCACTCTGCCCCCGGACTGTGGCGAGAAACTCTCTCTAGGTAACCAATTCTTTTAGCCCATTGGACAATCATTCCTTCCACTGTTATGGCTGGACCTTGTAACGTCTCTCTTATGATTTTCCTAATCCTTGTTTATTATGAGTACTAACATTATATTGATTTGTGTTACGTTTTTAATTATTTATTTCTTATACTGTATTCGTATTTAGCATTTGATATTCTAGTGTTAGTTGGTAATGACGGGATTTTGACTGATTGTCCGTGATTACTGATGGTTTTGATTGAGCAGTTTTGCCCAACAACGGGGGCAGGTAACACCGATTTCTGACGCCGGAAGACAGTTTTAAGGATCTCCTGAGGTGGTGAACTTCTTGAACTAGGAGCCAGAGGGGAACACCAAAGTAATATGTGGTGATTATTGCTATATTTCTGGCTCCTGGTAGCTGTTCCGCCTACCCAACAACCCCTCCCGTCCTCCTTTTGGTTCTGATCCGTTGTTCCTCCTGATTATGTTGGTCCCTCTCCTTCGCCGGTTACATTTTTTTATCTTTTTTTCTGCTACGATCAAAAACCATGAGAGCCAAAGAAGAGGAAGAAAACTATGCTCAAGAACAATTGAAAGTCGAAGGGTTCGGATATGCCTTAGACAAAGAATTATCTGTCCTGCAAAACAAAAGTGCTAGTGACCTCCGCCCATCCACCGAGCAAAGACGTGACGCTCTTCTCCAAGGTCCTCCCCTCAGGCTCCTCTTATTGTTTTTTTTTGCACTAATTAACGTTATTTTGCAGAGGTTCCTGGTGTGCGAAACGTTCAGCAGTACCAATGCTGCCCAGAGCCATATGTGGACATAACCTTCGTCATCAAGATCCGGCGTCGAACTATCTATTATTTATACAATCTGGTTCTGCCCTGTGTAATGATAAGCAGTATGACTTTGCTTGGATTCTCACTTCCCCCTGACACTGGCGAGAAACTGACACTAGGTATGGCCACTCCTGGGCCTCTGTTTACCATCCCTGGCTCAACACGCCCACACACGCTGCCTCACAGAGGGCCTCAACACCTATGCTCTCAAGTCTCAGATCCTGCCACTTGAGGATCATTCAT
>JAXIVD010001669.1:22500-37500 GCA_036785275.1 Cancer borealis
TTGCTTGTGTGTCACTGTCTCTTGATTCCCGTTATGGTCGTCTCTGTGTCCTTCAGTGATATATAAATATTCTTTATTTTATGTACAATTTGCATTTTTACAAGTGGTTAAAGCGCAGCATGTTATTTGCACGCACAGAGTACCGTTGTTGGCTTGCCTGGCGTCTAGGAGGTTCGTCCGAGCGTTCATAATCTAAGTCATGAAGCTGTTTAGCTTTGCTCCGCCTCGCCAGCCATTCCTTCCTTGGTGTCAGACAAGCCACAGTGGATACGCCACGTGCTTTATTTTGATTTTAAAGTTTATTCGTGGTACATCACATAAAATTGAATTTTCACAATATAATTACACTTTAGCGTTAAAAAAAATTATATATAGAATGATAAGATTATATTAAGGTGTTTGAGCTTAAATGTAAGCCAAAGTGATAGATACCCAGGGTCTCTATGTGTTATAACTAACAAACCTCTCCTCCTGGACAGCATCTACTCCTTCACCTTGTATGAACAGGAGCTTAATAATATGCCTCTCTTTCCTCGACAACACACGTCAGTATTAATAATGCATAATTATTTAAAGAATTCAGTCTCTGAAGTAATTAAATAATTCCTTTCAAAATTCAGCGATGGTGAAATGGCTATAACTAATGGATCATATGCGCTGTTGCTTCCTGCATGGTCAGTCGCTGCCTCTTGAGCTTCTTTACTTAAATCCTTCGATAATGAAACTACAAGTCATCCTCGCACACCACGCGAGACATGAACAAGCGACCGCTTAAAGACTTGACTGCTGCCAGATGCGCCAGGCCGAGCTAAGCCTTCCAGACCACGCGTCGCCTCGAGGGAGGGACTTGTTGCGCCTACTAGCATGGCCTTGAGGCGCCAAGCATGTCGCTGGCGCCGCGACACAAAGTTTCAGTCATTGTAATGAGTAATGTCCTCAAAAGTGCTAAGTGGAATTAAGACACACATGTATATCTTTTTACACTCTGGGTTAATCTTAAGTTCTTTACTGAACTTCCCAGTGAATTGCAACTATCATATCAAGGTAAATAATTAATCATTTTGGACTGTGTCATATGAGAGCTCTTGTCTCACACACTGTCTCTTCCTCAGCGCCTCTCTCCCACAGCGGCTGCCGTGACATAAAATAATACTTTCTTTTTTTTTCTTTTTCATTTTAGCCTCTGAGATAACTGCATGTTGTCCTTTTAGATCACTTCGTTAGACGAAGTGATTATTGGTGTCCTCAATCCTGCACACTACCACTGACCCTCAGGCAGCCGTGCCCCGGTCCGTCCTGCCCCCCTTACCACAGACTGCCCTTCCTCACGAAGCCTCCAATGGCCGCGGCGCTGGCTCACTCCTCACCCATGTCTGCCCACAACATTTGTACAGCCATTCTTAGCCTATTGCGTCAAGATTTTGAGACATAAAGTTTCGCTGTTTCACTTATGTAACATGACTTGTAATACGCAACAGAAAAAATACAAAAAAAAAATATGAATCTAAACACGAAGTTAAGTATATCATGAAAACTACCTACAACCTTCAAAATTGACAACAAACTATATGAACCATATGTTCCATATATTGATATGCTAGTGGCCGTACCACTGATCGAGCCAGCGCCAGCCTTGAGGCTTCTGGATCCTGCTCTACTTGCATGCCAGCCAATTCATGCCAATGGTCAAGCTACATGTTGTATTACCCTTAGAACTCTAAACATATACTTGTTACCTCTATCCATGATATGTGTGTATGTGTACATACTGACCTGCAACTGAACCAAACACTTCATAACCTGGATGGACTGTGGTGGAGTCAAAGTTCGATCTCAGCTGGTGGTTGCCTGTCACCGGGTGTCTCCCTGAGCGTCACTTGCAAATTTGGCCTTGACTTCCTTTGACGTCTGAGGCTCGTAGCTCCAGGTCACGAGTGCTCGGAGACAGTCGACGGTGGAGCTCTGAGGAAGTTTTCCCAGCGCTGCTTATGATCTGAGCTGCTGACGGAGACATGGACACGAGGGTTGCCATCTGACAGCGAGTGACCTCATGAACACTTTGACAAAGCCACAAGTGAATCCAACATCAGTTTCGGCTGTTCTAGATACACAAAGCTTTATTACCAGTAGAGCGCGCCTTGTAGACTGAATTAGTATTTATTTTTAAGTAGTTGAAAGTTGTAATATTTTATGATATGGTCTTTAGAATAGATCATATCGGTGTTTAGCTTAGAGTTGTAAAACACATGCAGTAGCGTACGCTATTGTTATCTATACTTAAAAGTCTTTGTGGTACTACATAGATTTTCCGTATGAAAACATGGAGCTTCCGAAATGATCCACCCCATACGTACATGTCGCAACGCACAACACACCATCAGATCACCTCACTGCGTGCGTTACCACGATATTCATGATTGTCATGCCGTTAATGGAGAGAACATGCGTGAGCTCAAGTTTACATAAAGGGGGGAAGATCAAGTTGGATGGAGTCTCGAAGTAATATAATTTTTTTTACAATCCCGATACTTAACAATTCAAGCGAGACTTGTCAAAAAGAAAGTCATCTACTTGCCCAAAACACTGTCAGCAGCCCACTTTTTTGTCAGCTTTGTTGAGTTGCATTGTGGGACATTTCACCTGATGGCCACCAGGAAGTTCAGTGCGTGATCATTTCCTGCTAACTAAATTATAATCCTTTTTCGGGCAAAATATGCTAAAAACATGTCATATAAATTTAATATAATGGACTTTAATTACTAATTACCACATAATTACTAATTACCACATTGACTTTTCTTAATTAATTTCAAACCCTCATGTTACCTTTAAGAAGTAACACTAATGTTTAGTAACACCAATATGCTAAAACATCTATTGTTAAACACCATCATATATATTCACAATGTTTGAGTAATTTAAAATGTTTTCAATATCAAAATTTAAGTAAAGTTAAACCTTAATGAAAACCTTCGATAAATGTACCACTAAGAGATTAAAAAACAGACCGCTGCTTTGACGCATGTCTGGACACTTTCGATAAATATTTCACTTTGACTCAGTAATTACGAGAAGTGTGCGCTTTTATAACTCATGAGTAAATCAGATAAAAAAAAATCAATCACAATCAAGAATAACCGACTGTGACTGCCAACAAGACAACCATGGACGTCACACACACACACACACACACACACACACACACACACACACACACACACACACACACACACACACACACACACACACACACACACTCACTCACAAACAAACAAACAATCATACATACACACACACTCACAAAAAAACAAGCAAACAAACAAACAAACAAACATGCCAGCCCCCTCAAAATAATTACACACACACACACACACACACACACACACACACACACACACACACACACACACACACACACACACACACACACACACACACACACACACACACCATTGTTTGATGCCTTGACGCACCGACACAGTACTAACCACTAGACGACAGCAGCGGATCGTCATGCATGCCCCTCACCTGCACAGCATAGCACTGCACATAGGATGACTGACTGCAGGGGCTAGTAGACCAGACGCTTAGGTTTCAGGGCGACCTATGGAGGCAGCAACAATGGGACGGACACGAGTCTACGCCGACCAGCGCTCCGAGAGACCTTTCACATCCACCAAGTTCTTACCGGTGTCCAAATTCCTCAGATTAAGAGTGAAAAAAACCCCACTTCTAATCCTCTGAATCCCTAAAACCACCTCCACCACCACCTCCACCAACTATTTCCTCTACTTCTCCAAACCCTTATTCCTTGTTTCCTGTACGTATCATGGTCCCTCCTTTAAGTGTATATACTATTTGTATTCCCAATTCTAAAGCATTTTATCCCGTAGAATACTTAAGCTTACAGATTTGTATGCCACTTCGCCTACAGAACCTGATTTCTCTTGCTTAAGGTGAATGTTAACCTTGTAATGTTAACCCGTTTATTCTTATTTTTTTTCTTCGTTGTCTCGTAGGTGTGACTGTTCTGCTTTCACTCACTGTCTTCCTTGACATGGTAACTGGGTCTATGCCGACTACCAGTGAATCAGTTCCCTTAATAGGTAGGAACCGAGGCTTAAACATGCCATTTCACCATCATCAAGTAGTTTATCAACAATTCTCAAAGCGTAATAAATTTTCAAGCGTAAAGCACCATTGGAACCTTTAGCACTCTATCATTCTTTCTCTTTCCTTTTCTCTTTCTTTTTCAAACCAACACACAAGTTGATTTTTATTTTCTTACTCCATTCTCTGCATCTGATTATTATTTCAGGGGTTACCATCTTGCTATCCTTGACTGTATTCTCAAACATGGTGAATGATACCATGCCAACAACAAGCGATGCCGTGCCACTTCTAGGTAAAGCCCACTCTACCGGGGTCACCAGCAGCATATTATATTTATCTGTTTATTAATAATAAAAATGCATTCATCCTTCGCCACTGTACGAATGTTCGGCTCGACTTAAATTGTGTTGTTCTATCTATATCGGGCCCGCTCCTCCCACCAACTCTCTCTCCCCTTTCCCGACTCCCTTAAAGTTTGTCAACTCTATTGCATGACACCCGCCAAACACCCTCCCTAACCTAACCACCATCTTCCCCACTCTTCCGTTGCCATGAGGATAATTGGCGGGAGCAAACCTCAACCTCAGTTGTGTACATGGCAACGGGCTCCCAAAAGTGACATAGTCATTCCATACTTGGACTACTGAGGGGGACGAATCCATACAAGACATAAATATATATTCTGTTTTAATATTAGTTCTTTAATTCGGTAAATTTGTGTCATCACTACATACTAGTTAGTAAAATATATCAAAGCTCATAAATAACGGAACTGACATGCAAGTGACGCGCTATAAAAAGGAGGAAAAGTCCCTGGCTAACTCAGCTGACGAGAAACTCCATGCACTAACAGCTGCTGCGCACCTTGTACGCGGCGACACACCCCGCCAGCGTACGTTCCGTTCCGCCATCCGCATCCTCACTGTCACCTTCATCGCCACTTCCACCAACATCATCACCGTAATCTCCACACGAAATAATGCACATAAATACCTAAACATATTCATTGGCCCCTATGGCTGTCAGGCGGATGGTGGCGCCTGGGGGACTTGCGGCCACAGTGGCCTCAATGTAGAATGAAGACAGTCCTGCCTCCCCCACTCTCTCAAGGTGTCCTCGCGCCGCCCGGCAGTCATCCAAACAATCTCCCAGCACACCAACTTGGAGCCTTAAGCTTGTCGTTGGGACACGAAAAGTCTCGACGCACGACACATACCAAGTTGCTGCCGGCACCCACCACACAACACACCTGCCGAGGACACTGAAAGCCGTCCTGTGACGACAGCTTTCGTGGTCTCTGAAAACTACTGTGCTTCACTGATTCCTTTGCCATCCTTGTCTCTTGCAGGGGTTACCATTCTCCTCTCCCTGACAGTTTTCCACAATCTGGTGACCGAGACGCTGCCCCAAGTGTCGGACGCCATGCCTGTGCTAGGTAGACCAATGGCAGCTGCTCGCTCGCCCGCCACGCCATAGCTTACTCGATTGTTTGTGATGTGACTCTCGCACTGACAAGCCCCCTCTCCTTTCTCTCTCTCTCTCTCTCTCTCTCTCTCTCTCTCTCTCTCTCTCTCTCTCTCTCTCTCTCTCTCTCTCTCTCTCTCTCTTTATTTTTTTCTCCTCTCTCTCTCTCTCTCTCTCTCTCTCTCTCTCTCTCTCTCTCTCTCTCTCTCTCTCTCTCTCTCTCTCTCTCTCTGTCTCTCTCTGTCTCTCTCTCTCTCTCTCTCTCTCTCTCTCTCTCTCTCTCTCTCTCTCTCTCTCTCTCTCTCTCTCTCTCTCTCTCTCTCTCTCTCTCTCTCTCTCTCTCTCTCTCTCTCTCTCTCTCTCTCTCTCTCTCTCTCTCTCTCTCTCTCTCTCTCTCTCTCTCTCTCTCTCTCTCTCTCTTTCTCTCGTACATAATTTGAATCCAGGTTACTCTTCCTCATGTGTCAGCCTCAGATATGGGTGTGTAGGGTGCACGCGTCTCCAGTGCTCCAGTCAAGTTTCCTCTGCCCCGTAATTCAAGGGTGCAAGACAAAAATTAGCGGGAGGGGGGCTCAAAGTTGCGGGTCACGCACAGACGTTCTCTTTAATTCGTGTTCTTTCAGGTGTCCGTTACTGTTGGTGTCACCTCGCTGTTCCTCCAGTGTGTTAAGTTCATGGATGATGGATGTCTTAGATCTTAAACCAAAAAAAAAAAAAAAAAAAAAAAAAAAAAAAAAAAAAAACTTCCAAGAATTGTTGTGTCCTGAATCCAATCTGTGTAACTTAGCATGGCAAAATGTAAATTAGTTGATAATAACAACAAACTATAAAAAATTTAAAAAAAAAGTTAAAACAAATCTAAAATAGATCATTCATTCAGACTTCCACCGTCCACATTATCACCGATCAAACTAACTCGCGTAAACTTGGCATTTTATAAAATTACTCACTGATCATCAAAGCCACATGAAAGGAGAAATATTGACCACTTTCCCATTTTTCCCCAATTTTTATCCTAAGTATAAATCAAACTTATAAAAACAATCCATTATAGATTAAGTTTATTTATATCATAGGCTCACCCCCTCCATCCCTTCCCCTTAACCCTATCTTAAGTCTGTATTTGTTTGGTTCAGCAGGTCAGTGTCTGATTGGTATTTTTAAGTTGCCATATAGACGTTTGTCCTTCCTTGTGTCTCCTTTTTCTTTCATAATCTTGGCCGGAAAAAGCCATTGATGTTTTATTTCATTATGTATTTATGATTCATTTCTTTATTTATCATTGAGTTGATTTACTTTAAAACGCTGAGATCCCACTACGTAGGCTTATTCTTGTAAATTACGGGACTGTACGTGAGAAGCATGTGATTCCTTTTGTTTCCCAATGCAAGGTGCTTCAGCCATTTCAGGAGTGTGAATCACGTCCTCTGTACAGCCCCGTAAGCTGTTGGTGTGTTTTTCTTAGTGTATTCAAGGTATCACTTCCCAATGACCTTTTTGTCCCTCTTAAGATTACTTTCCGGTGTTGTTGTTCTTTCAGGTGTGACTGCTCTCCTCTCCCTTTCTGTCTTCTCATTGACCATGTCTAAAACTAGGATTATACCGACGATGTTGTGCCCTGCTCTCTTTGGATATTCTTACCCGGGGACGCAATAATACCGCAATTGGCAACCCCGTTTCCCTTCCAGTCAACCAGACGGCTGACCAAATTTGTAGTTAATGTCACTAAATCCTGCTGTTTTGTAGTTCTCACCATCCTCAGTACTGTAAAGTCAGTCCAATAGCTGGATCTAATCAGCTTGTTTGCAATATTCAACTGCTGCATATAGCTTGGCAAAGTTAAAGTTACTGAGACACTAGAATGAGCAGGGACTGAAATGTAATAATTGTTTCCGTCAGCTTCACCTCTCTCACTGTTTCATTTCTCCCTCTCTACGACTCCCTTTGTCTCCTCCACCACTTGAAGTTCGCTTCCAAGCTATTCTTGCCACTGCGATATAAAGCTTTGGGTCAAGTAGTCCATGCAATTCTAAACGCACTCAAAATAGTGTGTTTAACCTTTTTCCCTTCTCTCTCTGACACCGGAACCTGGTCGGACCGTGGCCCGTCAACACATAGGCGTGACCGTTCTGCTCTCGCTCTGTGTGTTCTCTCAATTGATTAACGACACACTACCCCAAACCTCGGAGGCGGTACCTCTTCTAGGTTAGCTGCTACCCAGCCCTCCTGCCCTTGGTCTCACCCTCTACACCCTTCTTCCAGCCCGTTTCCTTTTTCCGTCGAACACCTCCATACAACCTGCCCAGACGGTGGTATTGTATTCATGACTGCTGCAGAACCCGTTTCAAGGACACGAATGTTTTGCGTTTTGCCTCGGTCAATTTTGCCCATTAATATGCATTTTCTTTTTTTTTCCTGTACTACAAATCACTTGTGATCTAATTCATAGAAAGTTGTAACAGCTTACAGTTATAGGTCATTAACTCATTGTACTAAATATGCTTGTGCTTAAATTTAAACTAAAGGGATAACTTTAATGTTTACATCAATCTCATGATGAACTCTTAGGTTAACTTAAAACTCATATTGCTTCTGTCTAGTTCATGTTTGCTTATGATCTCATAAAAAGTCAGCAATACAGAGCTGTGGATTCCTGTCACACTCAACTTAATTCACAAAAAAGTAGCAACAATAAGACAGCTACCTTTTAGATCTAACAATACGAAGTGTCTGGCAGTGGTGTGTACCAGTGGACCTCAGACAGGTGTTCAGCACTCATAATTTATCCCTTTTTTAGTCCAAATAATTTCAGGTATAATTATGTCTGAAATGTTCGCCAATATTGCCCTTTCATGCTAAATTTCAGACTAACGTCCCTTATGACCATCAGGCCTGACTGACGGCTGTGCATCTCGTTTATACTTGGAGCCCAATGATTTTTTCAGAAAACTTATTAATTTACCCCTCGAGAACCAACAAAACCGACCGAGGTCAGTGGCTGTTTCTGAATAGAGGATGGAACAGAATTCTTGGCACTTTTTTTATACAAGTCAACGACTGTCTATGTTCATAATGAATTCTGTATGAAGCAGCACACAGACCTATCTGCTGACACATGCTTTAAGTGTTATCAGAAATCTTTCGGTGCAGCATGAAGTGTACAGCTTTTCTTTATTGAATTGTTTCATTATGGAACAATGAGTAGGCCGCTTCATATAGATATCCTCCACAGTAATCGAATCATGACAGGTGATGTGTCCTGTGTTAATGACATGACGTTGTCTGGGTTTGGCAGGTGTGGCGGTCATGCTCAGCCTGTACATGTACCTGGAGTATTTTAACGCCGTGACCCCAGTCAGCGCACCGCTTCCCACCCTTGGTACTTGAGCCACTTACCCCAGCTACCCTCCACGACCCCCTGGCCATATTCTTGATGATCTGGGAAGCATGGCACCTGGTCCAGCATTTATGTCTACTTCTCCCTTTAAATGTAACTATCATGCTTCATGGACTCAGCAGAGAGGATTGCATCCCTACTTGTTGCTCATGGACGCTCCACAATGCTGAAACCTCTCGTTGTACCCTAGATCCCCATGAAGAGCCTGGAGGGTCGTGGGTAGTTTGGGCTTTCTCTTTACCACTTATTAACCCGAGGGGTCGTTCACAGTCATCTTCACTTCTGTTAACGAAGTCGTTACTAATAGTGACGAGCGTTAGTGCGATTTTCTTCATTCATTCGAATATCTTTGATAATTCGAACACAGTGTTGACTTTAAAGATGTTCCAGAAATTATGGCTGCCAATGTATAAAAGACAGATAATTGTGCACAGCCCCTAAACAACGAACGAGTGTGTGTGTTGCCTGATTTCACTATTATTGTGCTGCGTGTGAAACACTTGTTTCGTTTTGGCTTCTGTTGCTCACTTGGGCACACAAAAAACCACGCCTGCACTCAATTAACACACTAGTAGTTAACAAAGTAGTTTGAATTAATATTCCAAAAATGTTTTCTCTCTAAGCATCGTGTTCTGTTTCCACTTACCAGTCTATCACCAACTCAAACTTACTTTCGGATCTTCCTAAATTTACATAAAATTTATTTCTAAAATATAAACTAAACGACAAAGCACTTTGTCAATATATAATTTATGAATTTGTCAATAAATCGACATATTTACAATCCATCTTATACACGACAGGCTGTTTTTGTTTTCTTTTCTACCTAACCGTCCGACCTCCAGCCATCTGACTTAAATATGATCAGCAGATACTTTTCACTGATAACTACCTCTCACTGAGTGGTTTAACTGGGATCCCTTCTCCTCTAAAATCTTCCTTATCATGACTCTAAACTAGCCCGACCACTTGACCTAATGCTGCTGCTACCTCATTAATGGACCTGAGCCAGTGTGGTCAACACACTCGCTCTCTTCGGGGAAATTTGACCGAGCAAAACGGTGACCCAATTTTCATGGACTGCTTCGACTTCCTTGCACCCGCGCGGCCCCGCCCTGGGCGCTGGTCCTCTGCTTCACCGGCGACTCTGGCTGCCTTCAAACTTTGCATCACAGTATTATCTCAAGGGAAATTAATATAAAACGAACAACTGATTAACTTGTGGCAATATTAGTTGAAGAAGAGAAGAATGCTGCCTCCCGAGTAGACCCTCGTTCACGTTCAGGATTCGTCTCCCCCGACGTCCCTCGTGCACGCAGGGACACCACCGCATGGGAGCACGGGCCGTGTCAGCTTTGCGATCTAGACACAGTTACTAAATTGGGTCATTTTTCTTTACGTTTTGCTATCAATTCATCGGATTTATCATGGTCTGGACGTACATAGCAGCCTTTCCCCCTCACCCCCACGTGTGTGCCTGAGCATGTCATCTGGAGCAGCCGTTATTCTTTAATTTTTCTTTCTGTCTTGCTAACCAAAGGTAGCATTCTTGTTATTCTTCATCTACGGCCAACTCAGGGCAAGGGGCCGCCACTTGTTAGGGACGCCCGTCTTCTATATCTTCCTAACACATATTTTGCATTTTGCTGTTCCAATAACCTCACAAAGCACTGAAAGAGAATGTAACCATTATATATTGTATATTGCATAGGTACGGTTTCTATTCTTCCTAATTTAAGTCCATGTATAGGAACGCGTTTTGCAGAACGTAAAACTAGTGATACTCACAGACCAGTTTCTCTAGTTCTCTACAGACAATGATGGCATTACCTTCAAAATGTTTCCTCTTCAATAATTTATTCACATTACATACCTATCACCCTCACAATACTTTCCCTCACTGCCACCTCACACCCGCCACCTAACACCCACCAACTCTCACCTCAAGGCCACCCACTCCACCACCCACTTACGCCTCACACACTAAAGAATATCCACACACTCCCTTTCTAATACTTCCTGGCACTCGCCATAACCTCTAATTTGTTTTCATAATCCTCCTCCTCGAGATCCTCGTCCTCCTCCCCCTGCTGGTCCCATTCCTGCACCTGATCCACTTCCAAATCCTCCTCCAAACATGGTAACAGGTGCGTGCAGTCACGCAAAATACAACACCAACAATATGACCGACGTGATACCTGTTACATTCAATTAAATATAACCCATAATAAAACACTAGAAATTGTATTGCTTAATAAATAGTCATTCAACTAATAACACAAAATTTGTTCTATCGTAATGGCGTTTCCTCCCTTGGTTGTTGCTACAATCACTACTTTCAAAAACATCAAACAAGGATCCTATCAGAGTAACAATAACATTTCCCTGTGTCCTCTTAAGCTTCTAATGCTAACACAGCCAATACCTGTACTGACCAAACTGCTGCAACTAGTTTCTACCTTTGCTGCAGTGACCTTTTCCTTCTACCACTATCACAGTTTTGTCATTTGTCTGATTATTGTCATACACAGTCATACATTATATATTATACATTGGCATCTTCATAATTTCGATCTTTTGCCGGCCGTCAAATCGGTAGCAATGGTTAGTCATAATGTTCATTTATGTAAGTAATGAAAAGGCAAGATAAGCCTAAACATGACAACAATCACATGAAAGGAAGAGCCGCTATGTTACCTCTAGCCAGCCTATCAGAAGACAGGAATGGGACGCTGGCCTCTCCTTTCCCTCGCCACATATCGAGTGTGCAGAACTCGTGGTAGAGGGATCTTTCGCTTTTCCAGTCTATCTATATGTATAATAATTGGTGTTAAACTCAGAGATGAAAGTGTAGTGAGCGCAGCGGCCTGTAGCCGAGGGCAGTCTCGGGACACTTCCAACTTAAAAGACTGTGTTTCATGATGTTGTTCCATCCGAATGTTGACCAGCTGACCAACCCAACTAAGATATATTACAAATATTTATATATAGAAAGTACATGCTCGTTTCCTGCGGGTTTTGCTATGTGTATATATATATATATATATATATATATATATATATATATATATATATATATATATATATATATATATATATATATATATATACACATATATATATATATATATATATATATATATATATATATATATATATATATATATATATATAAATATATAAATATATAAATATACATATATATATATATATATATATATATATATATATATATATATATATATATATATATATATATATACATATATATATATATATATATATATATATATATATATATATATATATATATATATATATATATATATATATATATATACAAGCGACAGTTACTTAATCTATGTAAATATTTTTTCTTTAATTAAATTTTGAAAAAAGTAAATTAGATTTTTTTGATGAAGAGATATTTGTTTGCATTGATTCCATCCATGACTTAGTGAGACAAATTCCTAATGATGACACTACCCCCATGGTCCATACCGCTCACTGTATCACTCTACATGACCGAGTTGTTGTTCCACTTCCCAAATACCTGCTTATTTTCACACCGACGCAGTATATCCTTTACCAATATGTACATGACGTCAAACACATGTTCCCTCTCGCATCTCATTGCATTTATTAAAAACTGAACACAGTTTGGTAACTTTCGATACATGGCCCATCCGGAGCGGCTGGAGATGCTGTAAGTAGGTGCCCTTGGTCGTTACCCTCGAGTCTGCCCCGCCAGGCCCCGTGTCCCTCTCCCACCAATTGTGCACACTTGACTGCTTCTTTTTTAGTCCTTCTGCATGTTGTTTTTTGACTCCCCTTAATGCAACGTTTGACGAGGCCATCTTCGGCAGCGTCGACGGATTCTCTAAGACTCCATTAATGCTCCTTTTTTCAGCTTCAGGGAAAATATATAAGTGAAACTAACCCACGGCATTAAACCCAACACTATGAATGTCACTCTCAGCGTCAAACCTTCTCTCATATTTATACTATTTATCTAAATCGCTAATTCATCTAATTAACTACATGTCTAAATATTGAACTAACTAATTCCAATTCTATCTTTTCAGCTTCATCGTGGCAATAATCATACAATGTAACCTTCTCTTAAACAACACACCTAACAACACAAGCTTAAACCTAACTCACCCAGCTCTCCTGCTAACCGAAACACACGCTAAGATACGTTGTTTTTAATTTTCCCCATTTTAAATATGTTTTTTTTTTTCCCATTGGACGTAACAGATATTTATATAAAAGAAAGAAATGAAACGATTACTCACTAATTCGGGAAGTCTTTCTCAGCTTCCTAAGTCAGTCACTCCTCTCCCTCGGCATCCAAGTATCGACGGACTAAGCTCATATAAAAATATATATAAAAGTTTTTAAAATTCTGTAAGATCCCTCAGAGTGAAACCAACAAGTTTTCCATATAACTGCAAATATAACCTCCCCAAAATTATCACAATTGTACAGGTTGGCAATTTTATAAACCAAATATAACTCAAACCAATGAAAAATGGAAATCCCATTAAAAAAACCGCTTTGCATTCCACACTGTGGCACCCCTTATGTGTATGCAAAAACATTATTTAATATATGAAGGTTTTGAAGACTATATAATTACCACTAGCTTTCTCTTGACTTGGGTTCCTCTTAAATGCCTCTGGGGCATCTTACCCTGTTATTGGTGTCATATATGTTCCCCTGCTCACGAATATGCTGATGGTAACAGTTGAAATGATGATTTTGCATATCTCTCCGGTGGTATAATTGTTGACAATCATTCGCCCTTCATACATTTTTTTCAAATAGCTTTACATTCTTAATCAAAATATAATGCATGAAAATACCAAATAACAAATATCGTAGATTATAGATATTGAAATTTTTTGAATAGTTTAACTCTGCTTACTAAATAGTCATTGAAAATAGTTGTTGAAATTAGAGTATCTTCCCGCCCCTGACACCGCTTCCACCCATCACTGCCCTCACCCACCTGTAGCACAGTGCATGACGCTTTCCCAAAACTCTCCTCTGCCACTTCTTTTCCTTTTCACTCCGTCATCCACTGATAATTGAAGGGTGGCGAAATTAATTTTTTTTTCAACTTTCATGCTTAAATATTTCGTTTTTAATAAAACTCGATTTACCGTAGCCATAATAAATCTTCTCACATATATACATTCATATGTATATGTGTATATATATATATATATATATATATATATATATATATATATATATATATATATATATATATATATATATATATATATATGTATATATATACATATATATATATATATATATATATATATATATATATATATATATATATATATATATATATATATATATATATATATATACACACACACATACATGTGTGCATGTGTGTATATATTTATAATATATATATATATATATATATATATATATATATATATATATATATTTATATATATATGTATATGTATAAATATATATATATATATATATATATATATATATATATATATATATATATATAACACTTTTAATGAACTCTCTCTCTCTCTCTCTCTCTCTCTCTCTCTCTCTCTTCTCTCTCTCTCTCTCTCTCTCTCTCTCTCTCTCTCTCTCTCTCTCTCTCTCTCTCTCTCTCTCTCTCTCTCTCTCTCTCTCTCTCTCTCTCTCTCTCTCTCTCTCTCTCTCTCTCTCTCTCGTTAAATATGTGTGTGTATATATATATATATATATATATATATATATATATATATATATATATATATATATATATATATATATACATATATATATATAATATATATATATATATATATATATATATATATATATATATATATATATATATGTATATATATATATATATATATATATATATATATATATATATATATATATATATATATATATATATATATGTATATATATATATATATATATATATATATATATATATATATATTATATATATATATATATATGTTTTTATTCCCATGCAAGTT